>CM055623.1:1635348-1937848 GCA_029410595.1 Martes flavigula
ACACACGTGACCTCCACGCCCCATATGTGCAGGTTAGCAAAGGCGGATTCATGGAGTCATGCTGTATTAAAAAAAAAAAAAAGATTTACATTAGAATTTTCTTTAGACAATTTGAGGGACTTAAGGAGAAAAATGCATCCTGTTCATAGCTTTATTCCAAAGTCCTTCCCTTGGGCTGCACAGGGTAAGGGCTCAGTAGAGCTTCTGGAATAGATTAATAAATGCAATATCCCATCTAAGATTCGGAATCGTTCTCTGAAATAATACTGTAAACCCGACGCGCATATTAGATACGAGAAACCTGAGATGTAACAAATGCAGGGAATAGACCCAGAGCCTGTCTTTGTTTTGTGCAGTGCTCAGTGTTGATACTACTGTGCTCTCCAGAACCATGTAGGGATGGCATTCCTCCCGCCACAGACGGTTGTAGGAGCTTGGCACCAGGTCCTGGGATCAAGTGCAAACCTAACAAAGAAGACGACCCTGGGTTTATACCCAGCCCTAGGAGAGAGCTGACATGGGCACAGAATAACAAGGTAGTGGCCGATATTCCTGGGTCCCCACAAGGGTGCATGAAGGGGCCGGCCAGAATGGAGACACAACCTGCATGGTCACGGAGAAAAGGACCACAAAGGCACCAGTCTTGGAATAGAGTTTCCAGGGAGACCTAGAGTTGCAGCTTCCATCTGCGGGTCCCATGGGGTCTGGGCACAAGAAACACGAGAGCAGAAACCCCATTAAGTCTGAAAGGACGTTGGGTGTCTCAGAAGGTCCGGTGGTTTGGTGTGGCTCCCAGTCCACCTGAGACTGGGGAAACAGACCGATGGCTGATTCTGCATGTTCTGCAAGGTTGTGTCGATTTTTATTTGTGGGCAAAGGGCACTGGTGACAGATTTTCAGCAATCATCTCCGAGTGTGATATCCAGTCCCCATGGTTGTCTTTCCTCCTGATCTGGGTTTCAAAGCCCTGAGGGTCACTGGGAAGCAGAGCTCTGCCCGTCCTCAGGGATGCTCCCGTGTGGCCAGGGGTGGGGGGTGACATGGGACATAGGGATTTCTCTCAGCTGGTAGAGGCAGCCTGAACCCAACTGCGTTCATATAGATTCCATCACTGTAGGGCCGATAACCGTGAAAACAGACCTCCAAGCAAAGCCTCTGAAATGCCCTTCCACGAGTGCAATGGCTCTACTCCTTTTCCATCTCTGTTCTGTGTAAAATACATAAGAAAAAGCAGAGGCATTTCCCCATATATGTAGACTCCCACACACTTGCAAGTAATGGCTAAGAATGGAATCTCATATTTCACAGGATGCTATTCTTGTAAATCATTTTGACACAAAAAAATAGGCTTTGACATTTAAGACATACAGGATGTACACCATGCTAAGAATGTCTGTGCTTTTGAGTCTTCTACAAACACACTACAGCATAACAAGGAAAAGCATGAGTCATAGAGAAGGATTTTTCCTGCTTTCTATAAGATTTAAATAAGGAGGGCCACTTGGGGGGCCCAGTCATTAAGCCTCTGCCTTCGGCTCAGGTCAGGATATCTGGGTCCTGGGATGGATCCCCACATCAGGCTCCCTGCTCACTGGGGAGTCTGTTTCTCCCTCTCCCCCTGCTTGGGCTCTCTCGTGTCTCTCTCTCAAATGAATAAATAAAATCTTTTTTTTAATAAATAAAATCTTAAAAAAAAAGATTTAAGGGATGAAAAGGGGCATATGCATGCTTTTAATTAGTGGCAAGGTGGGAGACAAATCAGGAGGCTTCCATGGTGATATTTGAAAAGGGTTTCCCAAGACTGGACAAAAAGCACTTAAAACAAACAAACAAACAAAAAAAGATTGCAAAGTTTAACCTTATTTTTTTAATAAATGGATACATCCCCAACATATTAATGAAGAAGTTACACGTTCCTCCCCAAAGTGGAGCATTCCTATGAAACCTCTTGTGAACAAAAATGCATACTAATGAATCGTTGAACATTACAACAAAAATTTAGGATTATACACTGGCTAACTGAACATAAAGAAATTGTGAAGTGCATACATTAAAAAAAAAATTGCCATTAACGTACAGAAAATATTTTTGAGCATTTCCTGACTCCAAAACAGCCTCTCTTAGGCTTTTCTGATGCCTGGGGATACATCTTGCTGACAAGTGGACTCCAGGAATCAAGGGGAAACACAGGTGCCCCCAAAGACCGGAGCTGCGGTGGCTTGATGTTGAGCGAGGCTCCTGGGGAAGGAGCCTGGTGGGGCCACCTCCACTGCTCCAGGGCATGTCATCCCTGCGACAGCGCCCTACAAATCACACACTGCACACGATGGTTCTGCTTTCTGCCTCTTTTGTAAAAGCAAAAAATCCTCTCCAGATTCCCTTCCATTTGCAGAAGCAGATGCTATTGCAAGTCTCTTAAAAGTGAAATGGAGGGACGCCTGGGTGGCTCAGTTGGTTAAGCAGCTGCCTTCGGCTCAGGTCATGATCCCAGCGTCCTGGGATCGAGTCCCACATTGGGCTCCTTGCTCAGCGGGGAGCCTGCTTCTCCGTCTGCCTCTGCCTGCCACTCTGTCTGCCTGTGCTCGCTCTTTCGCTCTCTCTCTGACAAATAAATAAATAAAATCTTAAAAAAAAAAGTGAAATGGAGTAATTAAAAGTTCCAAAAAGAGGCGACCTATAATACCAGAGCTGGCCCTTTTAAGGGTAAAACCTAAAAGGCCGGAATCAATTTCAAGGTGAAATTTCTCTGGAAAGCAGATTTTCCTGGAGGAATGTTGTGCATGAGCCCAGCTGCTACAGCTCAGTACCTTTCCTGGTTCCCCAAGGAGGGTGTTCCCAACTCCCCATCCCATTCAGACCCCAGCCCATGTCCACGGTGGAAATTCTCTTTCACGCGGGTATAGGAAGTCTCTCCCTCATTTGTCTCCCCTGCTAGCTCCTGAATTACCAAGCAGGAAAGCAGACCTTCTATCATTAGTAAATCTAACATTTATTCATTTCCTTTGGGTCCCTTGAGTTTGAGTACACTGATACAGCTTGCACAATTCCTGGAATTGTCCTAAAAGCAGAACATAAGAGCGAAAGACAGTGAATTTGAAGCAAAAATAGATGTGCATTCAAAAACAGGTGCTCTGACCCTGGGGAGTGATATTATGTCATTCAAATAACCCTCAGGCGACCCCGGTGAGTGATGTGGGCCCCTCTGACTGTGTCTTTGTGGGGGAAGTGGGTTCTTCTATGAGGCTTACATGGGTTTTTGTGCACGGAGAGCCTGACATCTAATACATACTCAACAAATTCTGGTCCAAACCCTTCACCATTCAGTCATACCATGCACCTGACAGAAAGAAAGGAAAGAGCAGATCTTGGGAGACATCATCTGTTCAATTGTGTGCAGGGGCTAACTGTTCTTCTTTTAAATATTAAACCCATTTTATTTTATTTTATTATTTTTTATTATGTTATGTTAGTCACTGTACAGTACATCATTAGTGTTTGATGCAGTGTTCCAAGATTCATTGTTTGCTTGTAACACCCAGGGCTCCATGCAATTCATGCCCTCCTTTATACTATCTCCAGGCCAACATATCCCTCCACCCCCTTACACCTAAATAGATATTTTTTAATACAATAACATAATTCTTAATTGATATGCAATAAACTTCAGTAAAAATAAGTTTATAATGTTTAAAATAAGAAATAAAAAACAGGATTCTTTCCAGCCCGTGAAATAAAATTCAGAGCAAATGGCCATTATGAGCATTCCTTACTACAGACTGCATATTGCTCTATCAGAAGCCATGATGCTCATGGGAAACAAAAGGTATTGGGAAGATAACTGATGTCCCAAGATAACTGATGTCCAGGAGTAGTGAGAGAAAGAGGACCCAGTGAAAGAGATTCTCTATATATTCCATATAGTACACATTTGTAGGCTTCTAAGTGTTTATGTCATTAATACCTTTCAAAACTTACCAATGTGCACCATAGCTCGCCATTTATACATTTCATTATATGTTTTAAATCCTCATTATGTAGCTCAGTCCCAGAGGTGGTGTTTATCTACTGGTGCTCTAACATCTTCTCTTGCCAGAGAAGAGATACCCACCTTTGTCACCACATGCTTAAATACTAGGGTGAAGCTAGTCCCATAGTTGGCTCTCAGCAGGCAACCAGGTGGACCTGTGAAGCCTGATGCTTTCTGGTTGGGGGTACATACATATACTGGTCATTCCAGCTGGCTGTCCCTCATGTGGACACAGTGATGATCTGTGTAAGCCTGGATGCCCTCCCCGCCAACATGAGTAGAGCTGTGGCTGATGTGAAGACCGTATCATGCCTTTCATTTCTTTTTTATCTGGAAACATGCAGAAATTACAAATCTAGATTTGAGATTAGATATGAAGAGTCCACCTCACACAAGACGACCATGTAGTCTATCATCGGTGTTTCATTTTGCTCACCCAAATTTAATAGCATGAAAAAGTCCTATTGGTGGAAAGTAGTCATGAAAGTCATTGCAAAAAAATGCCAAGATGACCCAGGCTATATAATTAGCTATGAAAGCAGCCTATACAGTAGTAACCTAATTGCATCTCCCTGTATGTATAACTCACAAAATGTTTGGAAAGTAAGACATCGAGTGCCTAACTCTGGGAGACAGTATTATGGATGCCACACCCAAGTAACTTGGAAAGTTTTCCCAACAGCCTTTATTACCTATGAGCACCCTGGATTCTGATGCTGCAGTATTCAACATATCCTAAGGAACATACCACTGGGGCCATTTGCTGCATATTTTATTTCATCACAGTTTACACAAAAATTATTTTTACTAGAATTTATTGCATATTAATTAAGAATTATGTTGTTGAGTTAAAACCAAACAATCCTTTATACATATCACAGCAAAATAAATGTACTGATATTTTTGTCTACTTCTTTCCATTTCCAAGTTTACTGAAAAGTATACAGACAATCATATTATTTCCAAAAATAGCATTAAAGTGAACATTAATGCCTCAGATTAGATGACATTTCATACACTTCAATTTTTTTAAATTTTTTCCATGTGTTTTGCTTTTGTTTTGTTTTGTTTTTAATCCTGCTAAATTACAGATGGTATGGGAATCTTTTCTTTTCCAACTCATCTTCCAAAACTCAAATTAAAACAACCTCTCAGACAAACTCAGGTATTGCATTTTCTTTGATAAATTGACAGATTCACATTTAGAATGAGTTCGGGTACAGATTGCTCTCATTGCATAAATTAATTAATTTTCAATCATAAATTGTTTTTGTTTTTCATTTACTTATACTTGCAATTAAAATATGATGGAAAAATGCCATTCAACAAAAAGCAGCTGTTTAATACCCAGTTCTCAGGATAGGTGATTCAGTAATGGCCTGCTTGCTCTATTTTAGAAAAACCCTCTTTTTTTTTTTAATCTCAACATTTTTTAGACTAATCCTAATTTTTAAAAAAATGAATGTGAAGATTCACTTATCCTGAATGTGTTATAGACATCTAAGCCTCAGTGGGTAGAGCTGAATCTCAGAAGATTGGTTCCATTGTTTGCTAACTCAATTAACAAATTACAGACAAAATATCTGGGGATCAGGATTCTCAGAAGGGCCAGGTCCCCAAGAAATCCAGTTATTAAAAGAAGACGGCTTCATCCAGGGTCAAACCCCAGCAGAGAAGATGGGAAATTTCCACTTGCATGAGGAAAGTGCGGCCCACATTTGGGCTCAAGGAGGGCAAGGCAGACCCTGGAACAGGGACACATCAGGGCTCTCCATGCTGGGGAGAAGGACAGGTACGAGAGGCTCATGTACACAGCCACAAAGGTTTTCAGAAGGAAATCAACATGGTGTGTGCTTTAGTGTCAAGTGACATACGTTTTTTGTGTTGTTTGCTTTGGTTATTGACATTGAATTCTCAAATTACACAGATATCAATAAATTCTTCCTCATTATCAAGGCAGTTTCAGCCTTTGCTGATGTTCTATCCATGAGAAAACTAAGTAAAAGGTCTTGCTTAAATTGTTCAGTGTACACAACTGTAGTAATGGAAAAATAACCAAGAAAGAATTTTTAAGGAGCCAAAGGCTGTTTAGTTGACTCTAGGCAGGATTGCAACAATACCAGTTTTAATGTTTATTTTCCTATAATTTCAAAGAAACCTCCAAACTTAGATCTGAGGTTACACTGGTGGTTTTAATGCTAACGTGAACTGAGCATTTTGGGAGGCAGCTGTTTTCATTTTGATTTGATCTGTTTTTTTGTTTGTTTGTTTGTTTTATTTTTTTTAAGATTTTATTTATTTATTTGACAGCGATCACAAGTAGGCAGAGAGGCAGGCAGAGAGAGAGAGAGGAGGAAGCAGGCTCCCTGCTGAGCAGAAAGCCCGATGCAGGGCTCAATCCCAGGACCCTGGGATCATGACCTGAGCTGAAGGCAGAGGTTTTAATCCACTGAGCCACACAGGTGCCCCTTGGTTTTATTTTTTAGCTTAATATAATTAAGGTCCTTCTAGCATTGAACATTGAGTTGAAGTCCTAAACTCCCAGAATGGCTATAGAGAAACCAGAAAAGATACCATGGAGAAGGTATCTGAGCAGAGTAGGGTATGAGCCTCCTAGAAATACACAGAGATAATATCGCAGGGAACTGACTATGTTGAATCGAAAAGGAGTCAAAACCTACAAGGTTTGAACAATACCAAGGGAGCTGGAGTGCTGGGAGCAGAATGGGGTAGGATAAAAGTGGACAAAGAGATTGCAGAGGAAATGGGAGGAGAAAAGTAGGGGCTGCTCTACTGGGAAGGCTTTGGATTTTTCTTTCTTAAGCTTTAAGAAATCATATACCACATAATTCAGTATGTGTGAGAGACATCCAGTATCATATCCCTGGGAACAAGTGCACAGATTTTATTAAGATAATGTTTTCACCCCTTACGAATTTTTCATGGTCAAATGAAGATAATATTCCCAAGGATTCACTCAGGAATGAGAGGAAAAAACAGTGCACAGCAAAAATCGTGAACTAAAGCCACAGTGAATCAACAGACTGTTGGTTCCTGATGTGGGCGTATGCTGGCTGGCCACACTGACTTACTCACTTATCAGGAATGATCCGCAGTACGTGTGCTCTCGTAAACGCCTCAAGCTCTGTGCCCCTGTGGGCTCCGGGAAGAGGAGAAACAAACGCTGTCCTCGGTTTGTCTTTCTTTCCCTCTTTTCTCTTTTCTTTTCTCCTTCCTCCCCCACTTTCCTTCCCTTCTGTCTCTTCCCTCCCCTGCCCTCCCTTTCCCCTTCCTTCCTCCCCCGCTTCCTCCCTCTGTTTTAAAAGTTTCATTCGGGCTGCTTTGTTGAGTATTTACTGAACAAGGGCAGATGGATGCAGACGGGCCACAAAGGAGACTATTGAACAATCCAGGTGAGGGGAAGTGGCCCTTTTTCTGCAGGGATTGTCAGGTGGAGCCAGGTGATTTTGGTGAGAAATCAGATACTAGGGTGAGCAAAACAAAAGTCAAGCGTTCTGTCCTGATCAGGTGGGAGGATGGAGTAACCACTGATGAGAGGTGGGAGACAGATTAAGGGTTAGGAAAAAAATGTGAGTTAGTGTTAGTTAGTTAGTTAGTTAGTTAGCGTTAAGTTCCAGATGCTAATTAGACATATCAGTGTGCTTTCAAATAGAGAAATTTTTCCATGAGGCTTGTCGTCAAGCTTGATAAACACATTTTGGTGTTGAGGGCCAGGTGATAGCATTTACAATCCAGAGCCTGTGTCAGACCTCAAGGGGAATGTGGGTATATAAAGAGGGATTCAACCCTGATGTCCTACATTAACAGGCTAGAGGACATGGAGAGATGCTAAACATTATATGCAATGTGAAAGGTCTGGAGTTGAATGCAGAGGGCACGTAGCTGGGCATACTAAGTGATAAGAATACAACCTGAGGGTTTTGAAGGGGCGGGGGGTGGGAGGTTGGGGGAACCAGGTGGTGGGTATTAGGGAGGGCACAGATTGCATGGAGCACTGGGTGTGGTGAAAAAACAATGAATACTGTTATGCTGAAAATAAATAAAAAAAAAATAATAAAAAGGGGGTGGGGGGTACCTGGGTGGCTCAGTGGGTTAAAGTCTCTGCCTTCGGCTCAGGTCATGATCTCAGGGTCCTGGGATTGAGCCCCGCATCGGGCTTTCTGCTCAGCCAGGAGCCTGCTTCCTCCTCTCTCTCTCTCTGCCTCTCTGCCTACTTGTGATCTCTGTCTGTCAAATAAATAAATAAAATCTTAAAAAGAAAAAAAAAAAAAGAATAGACCCGGGAACAGAGTAGAAACAGCTCAGCCATGCTGACAACAGATTAAGACCACTAGGGATGCTTGAAGAGGCACTGAAATATGGCATTACTATTTTGGTGGGAAAACCCCAGATTGCAGTGGATTCAAGGGGGGTGCAGGCAGTTGACAAGAACAACACCTTCAAGAAGGGATGCAGTACAAGGGAGTGGACAGATGAGGGCAGTAGGTTTTGGAGAACAGAATGACATCAAGACCTTATCTTTTTTGCTCTTTTTTTTTTTAAAGAAAGATTTTATTTATTTATTTGAGAGAGTGAGTGAGAGAGGGCATGAGCGGGGTGGTGGGGATGGGGGAAGGAGCTGAGGGAGAGGCAGACTCCCTGTTGAGCAGGAAGCCTGATGTGGGGCTCAATCCCAGAACTCCAGGACCATAAGCAGAGCTGAAGGCAGTCACCAGCCAACTGAGCCACGCAAGTGCCCCGTTCGTTCTTTTTAAAGGGAGAGGAAACAAGACTGTTTACATGCTGGGGAAAGGATCTAGGAGAGAGGGGCCATTGTTAATTCAGGGGAGTTAGAAAGTGTAATGTCTGCAAAAACTTCCACTGTGGTGGAGGGTGTGGGAACTAAAGCATGAGTGGAGGGATTTGCCTTAACTTAGGAAGAGACCTTCCATTTGGAGTAACATGTAGGAAGCCAGTGCAGAGGAACTGGAGGTGGGAGGCTGGGAATTTAGTAGCCTGAGCATCTGGATATTCCCGTTGGAGGATTTCGGGTTTTTCTTCAGAACAATAGGACCTTTGCTGAAGGTATAGGTACACAAGGAAGTGCTGGAAATTTGAAAAGAGAAAAAAAATACAAGAACTAGGCACTCAAGAGAATGGAAGAATAAGTAGCTGAGAGAAAGGTAGAGTCATTGTTCCACAGCATTAAAGACACACTGAAGTTATAGATTATAAATTCTAAAATGACAACATCTTGTGTCGTCTCTCATCTCTTTTATTGCATGGAAGCTCGTGAATGGTGGGTGGATGTTGCTTTTAACCAGGACCAGCTTTGACAATGAATGAAAGGAAAGCAAAGGGGAGGTGACATATTTAATGTATACAGGATACGTGCTCAATGGCAGAGCATGGTATCCAACTGGGCAAGAAGGGACACTGATGGAGGTAAAGGTCAGCTCGCACAAAGCTTCACACACACACACACACACTGAACAAGGTATCCATAAATATTGTTTGAAAGGAGAATGAATAAACTTCCCCAAGATGTCATAGGAGATATGCTATGTCTGACTTCTATATCGGACAAAACCCATATGTGAGAAAAGAAAGTCATTGCAAAAAAAAAAGAAAGAAATTGTTTTTGTTATTCTTAGTTTCCGAGTTTGCTTTCCTTCTGTTTTGTTTTGTTATTTTTGTTTTGTTTTGTTTTTCTCTGTTGTTTCTGTTTTTGTTTTTATCTTTGGATCTGAGACTTCTAAATTTCAGAGAACACAAGAAATGGAATTTGCTGAAGTTCTTTCCAAGACCTAAGATCCACATTCAGCTTGTGATATCAAAATATTTTCTTGTAAAACCAAGATGAAATTGTTGTTATAAAAAGCCTGTCCTTATAAAGCATTGTATGCAAAGATCTCAACTATTAAAAAAGTAGTCTCTGAACTGCTAAACATGAAGAGCTACAAATATTTGTATGGTTTTTATATAGTGATTTTCCAAAATGTTCTCCTTTCCACAGGCAATGAAGCCCCCAAATGTGTCCAGTGTCACTGAATTTCAGCTGCTAGGATTCCAGAACCTTCTTGGATGGCAGACACTGCTCTTTGCCATCTTCCTGTTCATCTACTTTCTCACAGTCACAGGAAATGTTGTCATTATTGCAGTGGTGAGCCAGGACCAGCGGCTGCACTCACCCATGTACGTATTTCTCAAACACCTCTCGTTTCTGGAGATCTGGTATACATCCACCATCGTGCCCCTTCTCCTAGCCAACCTGTTCTCTCACGGCCAAGCCATCTCCTTCCCTGCCTGTATGGCACAGCTTTACTTCTTTGTGTTCTTTGGGGCTACTGAGTGCTTTCTTCTGGCCATGATGGCCTATGACCGATACCTGGCCATCTGCAGCCCACTCCGCTACTCTTTCCTGATGAGTCCTGAGATCTGCACCAAGTTGGTGGCAATCTCCTGGTTGACGGGTGTTGGCACAGGATTTCTGCCCTGCCTAATGATTTCCAAATTGGATTTCTGTGGTCCTAATCAGATCAATCATTTCTTCTGTGATCTCCCTCCCCTCATGCAGCTCTCATGTTCCAATGTGTATGTCACCAGGATGGTCATCTTCATCCTGTCAATTGCAGTGCTGTGCATTTGCTTTCTTCTTACACTTGTGTCCTATGTTTTCATTGTATCTACCGTACTGAGAATTCCTTCAGCATCTGGACGGATGAAGACCTTTTCCACATGTGGCTCCCATTTGGCTGTTGTCACTATATACTATGGGACCATGATCTCCATGTATGTTCGCCCCAATGACCACCTGTCACCTGAAATCAACAAGATCATTTCTGTCTTCTACACTGTGGTCACCCCACTCCTGAACCCTGTTATCTACAGTTTGAGGAACCAAGAATTCAAAGAGGCGGTTAGAAAAGTCGTGAGAAAAAAGTGCGGTATCTATGGAGTAAGAGTGAAGGGAAGTTTCTCTGTTAGGTAAAAAAAAAAAAAAATCACACAGTGGATTAATTTGGGGAATACGTGAGTGGCAAGTTCGGAGCCCTCAAACCAAAATGTCATCCTTGGCACTCTGTGGAATTCCACAAGCCATAATGAAAGAGTTTCATCACGGTCCCTTGCCAACAACTGTTCAGAAGACAAATAGCCTCTATTAAACCATTTTGGGGGCAATTTTATCCTTCGAGTCTTTCATCTTCTGATGAGAATCTAATTGTAGGATTTGAGGGCATGTTGATTTCACACATTACTTTCAGATTTTACAGATTTTTCTCCTGAGTTCATAAAGCATGCCTGTAGAAAGTTTTCCATCTTTTAAGTACTGGTAGGAGATGGGCCTTATAGATTCAGTTCCTGGTGCTATTGGTGACTATTAAATGCCTTGGAATGAATGAAGACATAGGAATAATTACTGACCTAAATTAACTTCCAGTTTCTTGGGTAATGTCTTACCCAAGGAGTAATGGATTTATGGCTATTTGTGATGTTTGCTGTGAAGAAATGGAGTATAAGCTGGTTTATCTACACGGAACAGTAAGGTCTGAATCCACATAGAGTGTTACGAATGATTTCTATGTTTACGTTGCACTTTAATCTACCCTTTACAGATGAGGAGAATAAGAATGGAGGTGGTATCCCAGGCAGGGAGCACGGTGTGAATGTCAGGAGAAGAAGCCTGGGGAACATGGGGATGGAGGAAGGAGACGAGTTTGGAGACGAGTTTGGATCATTGAAAGCCCTATAAGGGTTTTTGGATTTTACACTGAGACAAATGATGGATTATCAAAGGGCATCAAATAGGAAATGACATGATATATTTTGCATTTGCAAATCTCACTGCTGTTTAGAGAGAAGAGTGACAGAAAGCAAGACCTGCTGGGGTCATAGCAGTAACTCACATGGGAGAGGAGCTTGGCTAGATTTTAGGTTTGATGATGCCTCACAGATAGTATAACTAGGCATGAAAATTCTAGATGCATTCACTCATGCCCACACAGTGGGGTCAGTCTGTAGTCTCTTCCCAGTCCAGTCTTACCAAAAGCTTCTTTCTGATTTTAAGCTTGATAGGTAATTAGGCTCTGTGTAAGGGGATAAAGATTATTGACCCCATATGAAAGATTTCAAAAAATTATTTCAAATGGACATTTGGGTACATAAATCTGTAGCTTAGAGTAGTATCCTGGCTGAAAGTGAATTTTTTTTTTTTGCTTTGCTTTGTTTTCTTTTCAATGTAGATCCTATTTGAAAACAGCAGAGCATGCAGGAATTACAAAACATAAATTTTTAGTAGAGAAGAGGAAGATGAGGGAAACTAAGAAGGAGCAACCACATAAATGGGAGGGCATCTGTAAGGTGGTTATACAGACTCTTCTAGGGGAAGAGAATGGAATGGGAATGGGAAAGGCTTGCAAGGAAAACAGTTGTGTGTATGCAAACAATTACCCTGAGAAATGCACCTGTGAAAGAGTGAGATAAAAGTGAACCCTGAGATAAAACTCAGCCCAGTATTGGAAGTATCACTGTGTTTCAAAAGAGGTAAGATTTTAGCAGCTGAGTAAGTCTGAACACTTCCAGTAAGAGTCCAGGAGTGAGCGAAAACTTGAGGAATGGATATCCAGGTGAAAACTGACAGCCTGGGGTTGAAGAGGGAGGGATCTGAGACAAATGTGACTCAAATCAGCATTCAAAGGGAAAAGCATTTATTTACTGTGAGAGACAGAAGGGAGAGGACACTGCAATCTGATGGGCATTCAAATAATTAGTTAGGACTTGTAGACCTCCTCACCTGTGGACTTAATCACAGGACTTAACCTATGGGTTTATGTTTTTGAGATCAGGTAGCAGCTCTCCTTTAGCACAGAAAATGCAGGTCTAGGTTTGAAGAAGGTGATGAAGTCTTTCCAAACTCGTTGGTAAAATGGGATTGATAGATTTCTAAAGACAGGTGGATTGGGGAGCAAAAATGATTGCCTAGATGAAGTAGGATATCACTGATTTATTGCAATGTTGAGTTGCCTGCCTTGTGCACTGTGCTTTAAGACCATTCAGCTGTTTGTGCTCATATAATAGTTCATTTTGGGTTAAGACTTAGCTCTGTGGATAGAGTCATATATATAAAAGGAAAGACATGATGGATTCAAGAGTCACAGACTGTCAGGAAGAAATATCAATATGGGAGGGAATTGAAGCAAACAATGACCAGAAGTACAGAGTTAAAAAAAAAAAATGGCAGGATTGTGTTATAGGATTTTGTTATTTGTGATAGGACTCTCTGTGCTACATGCATAGATAGGAAGTGATGCATAGAAGTTTAGCAGCTTAAAAGACTAAAGACAGGGTTTAGTTTTAGGAGACGACAAAGCCGTAAGTATGGCCATAAGAATAAGTGAGATAAATCGGATCATGAAAAGAAAGATGGGCTGGTCACATGGCTGAGGACAAACATTCTAGTAGGGGGAAAAAAAGTTATGGTCCTGGTGTCTTTCGTAAATGAGAGGAGGTAGTCAGTAGTTTAGTAAATTATCTCAATAAGGGGTGGGTAGGTTCACTACCTCTTCAGTGCGAGTCTTAAAACATATATAGTTTTTAAAAGGAGTGGGAGAACGATATCCAAGGAGTATCATTTAAGAGCAGGGAGTTTATCATGCGCATAGACTGATGCTGAGATACAGGGAAAGGGCATGTTAAGCAGTTCCACTTAAGACAATTAGTGCTCAGTTTCCATTCAGGCAAGGAGGTGCGATAAGATGCATTAAGAAGTGGCTTAACAAGCCTCCCTCCAAAGGGAGGCTTAACTATGATTGACCATGGCTGTCAACTTTTCAAGGCCTCTTGTGGGGGGTGAGCCTATCACTGTTCTCTCAAGGCACCACTCCCGCTTTGCACAGAATATGCAATCTTCAATGGAAGTACAATTAACATTTTTTAAGTTAAACACAATTTGATTCTCAGTTCCTTTTATTTTTTTTTAAGATTTTATTTATTTATTCAACAGACAGAGATCACAAGTAGGCAGAGAGGCAGGCAGAGAGATAGGAGGAAGCAGGCTCCCTGCTGAGCAGAGAGCCCTATGTGGGGCTCGATCCCAGGACCCTGAGATCATGACCTGAGCCGAAGGCAGAGGCTTTAACCCACTGAGCCACCCAGTCGCCCCTCAGTTCCTTTTAAGAAGGTCTCTAGACCTTTGTGTTGTGGCATTAAAAGGGTCATTGTTACACGTGTTGTTGATTATTTACTTCTATTTTTGGTTGTTCAAGAACTATGGTACACTCAAGGGTATTATATTTTTAAGGAAACATTTCAGAAATTTGTTATAGCATGTACTAGGAAAATTATATGGAACTTATAATGAAGTCCATCTACTACTACAAATAAATTTTTAAGTATATATGTTAACAATGGAAACTATATAATTTTCCTGGTTCTTGATCTATTAACCGTGCACAATAAAAATAACATTCATTGTGATGTAGACATCATTTTTTTGTTAAATATACCACTTTACCAACAACCTTATGACAGTGAAGAAAAGGGGAATTGACATTTGATCATTTCTATCTCTAACAAACACAGAACTAAAAGTAACTTTAATCCCTAAGGGCTCCAACTAGATCCTGAACCATTTTTATGTGATCACATGACTTAAAATGTTTTCTTGAGGATCAAATTACCTCTAAACCTGTCATTTGAGAACAAGGACTATGACTTAATGCCTGGTTTTAACTTCTATTCCTACTCTCAACAGGCAGCACATAAGTAGACACAGGTGAAGGGCCAGAGAGGCGAACCAGGAGGAACCAGCTACTGGTAATCCTATACCAGCTGTCATGTTTGTTGACCTATTTTTTTTTTAATTTGATAGAGAGAGGGAAAGTGCACAAGTAGGGGGAGTAGCAGGCAGAAGGAGAGGGACAGGCAGCTTCCTGCTGAACAGGGAGACCAGTGCAGGTCCTCATCCAGAGACCCTGAGATCATGACCCGAGCTGAAGGCAGGCACTTAACAAAGGAGCCATCCAGGTGCTCCAATTGACCTATTTTCTTATAACCTCTCTCATATCTGTCAATGGAGTTGGGCTGATTAGATTGACATTCATTTAGTGCACAATGTTAAAAAGTGAAAATATTACATAATACAGTGGTCAAAAAGACATTTTGGGAATCAGCCATTTCTTCAAAGTCTAGCTCTTCGACACACAGGGACCATGGCCACATACCATTTAATCAATGCCACTCTTAAGTTTCTATTTAAATTCCCTGAGGGATCTCTGCATACATTAGGTAATTGATAACTAGTGGGCATTTCTATAGAGTGGCTCTGTTGATGTTCTATACAGGTTCCCAATTCAGGCCACAACAGCCATCTTCTGATAATGGTGCACACCTGCATCCCTCTATGTAATGTGCACTGGACTGCTGAATTTGAGTTGATGCCCTCCCAGGGGCATTCTGTAGCCATTGACTGGATAAAAAGACCTGTCTTTTTGGCCTAGTTTTCCAATGCACAGATGCATTGTGGGGCAGCTTCACTACTGGCCTATGTCTGCCTCCCTGACTTGCTACAGGTGTATCTCCTACTAGGGTTTCCAACAGCCTTTACCTCTCCAGTTCCTGGATATCTACCCTTCAGGGAACCACCTTTGAAATAGAACACAGTGATGCACACATCAATTCCAGTTGATGTAAAACAAGGAGAGGATAGAAGACAGAGTTTAGAATACACAGGACCTCACACAGTGTGGGAAGATAGTTTTGCTATCATCATACAAAATGGATGCAATTGCATTTATATTGCAATCCAAAACTGGATTTACCTCTTGGTGGCCATCAAGCCAAAAGATGTAAACAAGCCAAAGACTGGGAACAGAAGGATTTTGCTTCAAAACATCAAATTTGATACTGCTCAGCAAGGAGTCCATTTGAAATTCTCTCTCTCTCCCTCTCTTCCCCTCCTCCCCTTTAAAATAAATAAATAAATATTTATTTATTTATTTTTTAAATTTCTTAAAATATTTTTGAGAGAGAAAGAGAAAGAGAGAGCATGAATGGGGAGGAGAAGAAAAAGCAGGTTCCTGGGTTCATGACCTGAGCTGAAGGCAGACACTTAGCCAAGGGAGTCACCCAGGTGGAAAAAACAAAAACAAAAACAAAAACAAAAAACCATAAATGGAGAGAGAGTGGGACAGCATGTACACACTGGGATATTTCCCAAAGAAGTATCTCCCTGAACAACAAAATTGGGAAAGTCTTAAGCTAAGTGTGCATGTATATTCATCAAGGGGATTGCCAAAGGAGAATTTAGTGTAGAATTGAGGCAAGTGTTTTCCTAAATTGACAGATTAGGGATCCTAGTTGATTGAAGTCACCAGGGTCAGGAAGGGTTGTCATCATTATCATTATCAAAGGGATTTAAATCCTGCAAAGCAACACAAGAATGTGGGGGTATGAATAAATGAAAAGATGCTCAACATCATATGTCATTAGGGAATCGAATGCAAATTATAAATACAATAAGATACTACTACACATCTACTAGAATGGTCAAACCAAGACATGGACAATATAAAATTCTAGTGAGATTGTGAGGAATAGGAATTTTCATTAATTGCTGGTGGGAATACAAAATAATACAACAATTTTGGAAGACAGTGCAGTAATTTCTTATAAAACTAAATATACTCTTATATAATCTATCAATCACTTCTCTTAGTATTTACATAAAGGAGTTAAAAAAATATGTTCAGGTAAAATCTTGCACATGGATGCTTAACAGCGGTTTCATTTACTATTGCCCAAAGTTGGAGGTGACAAAGACACCTTTCAGTAGGTGAATGGATAGAGAAATTGTGATACATCCAAAAAATGGAATACTATTCAGTGCTAAAAAGAAATGAGCTATCAAGGGGGGGAAAAAGACACGCAGTAACCTAAATTATGTATTATTAAGTGAATGAAGTCAATCTGAAGAGGCTACATACTGTAGGATTCCAACCATATGACATTCTGGAAAGGATCAAATCATGCAGGTTGTACACAATTAGTGGATTCCAGACATTGGAAGGAGGGAAGGGTGAACAAGATGAACACAGAGGATTTTCGAGAAGAAGGAAGTTATTCCCTATCACACCTTAAATGTGGATCCATGTCATTATACATTTGTCAAGAACCACAGAATATACAACATCAGGGAGTAAACCAATGTAGATGATGAACATTGGGTGACAACGCTTTGTTAATGTAGGGCCATGGTTTTTGAGAAATGTGCCACTGTGATGGGATTGATAATGGGCAAGACTGAATGTGTGGGGTTGAACATTCATAAGGGCACTCTGTAGTTACTGCTCAAGTTTTCTCTGAATATATATCCCCTACAAATATAAAGTCTACAAAAATAATAGACCTAAAGGCGCCTCCAGATTGAACATGAGGGGATGGAGAATAACCTATCATGCTATTGGACATCAAAAGAAAGCCAGAGTAGACATACATATATCAGGGAAGCTACATTTCAAAACAAAGACTGTAATAGGAGATTAAAAAGGGAATATTGTCATAATAAAGGGATCTATCCAACAAGATCAACATGATCAAGTGGTATTTATTCCTGGGTTGCAGGGTTGGGTCAATATTTGCAGGGTTGGGTCAATATTTGCAAATCAGTCGACATGATACACATTGAGAGCATCCAAACATATAAAACAATTAATAACAGGCATAAAGAAACTCACTGATAATACTACAATAATAGTAGGGGTATTTAACACCACACATATCAATGGACAGATCTTTTAAGCAGAAAATCAACAAGGAAAGAATAGCTTTGAATGACACACAGGACCAGATGGACTTAAAAGATATAGTCAGAACATTTCATTCTAAAGAAGCAGAGTACACATTTTTCTTAAGTACACATGGAACATTCTCTATAATAGATCACAAACTGCATCACAAATAAGCCCTCAACAAGTACAAAAAGATTGCGATCATAGCATGATTATTTTCAGACTACACTACTATCAAACACAAGAAAAAATGTGGAAAGACCACAAATACATTGTGATTAAAGAACATCTTACCACAATTAAAGAACAACCCATCCATGAGCTAACCAGAAAATTAAAGAAGACAAAGAAAAGAGAAGTGAATGGAAATGAAAACAAAAACAAAAATAACAAAACAACAAACAAGCAACAACAAAATGACAGTCCAAAACCTTTGGGATGTAGCAAAGGCAGTCCTAAGAGGGAAATATACTGCAACACAGGTTTACTTTAAGGAGCAAGAAAGATGTTAAATACACAACTTAACCTTACACCTGAAGGAGCTAGAAAAGGAACAGCAAATAAAGCCTAGGGGTGCCTGGGTGGTTCAGTGGGTTAATTCCTCTGCCTTCAGCTCAGGTCAGGATCCCAGGGTCCCAGGATCGAGCCCCGCATCGGGCTCTCTGCTCAGCAGGGAGTCTGCTTCTGCCTCTCTCTCTCTGCCTGCCTCTCTGCCTGCTTGTGATCTCTGTTTGTCAAATTAAAAAAAAATTAAAAAGAAAAAAGAAAAAAAGTTAAAGCCTAAAGTCAGCAGAGGGAAATAATAAAGATTAGAGAAGAAATAAATTATATAGGAAGAAACAAACAAAATCGGTTGAACAGACCGGTAATACTAAGATCTAGTTCTTTGAAAGAATACAATTTATAAAACCCTAGTCAGACTCATCAAAAAGAAAAGAGGAAGGACCCAAAGAAATAAAATCATAAATGAAAGAGGAGTGACTAAAACCAAGATCCCCAAAATGCAAATGACTAAAAGAATATTTTGAAAAATTATATGCCAACAAACTGGAAAATCTGGAATAAATGGATAAATCCCCAGAAACAAACAGGCAAAACTGAAACAGAAAAAAAAAAATTAAAATTTGAGCAGACCCAACACAAGAAAAGAAATTGAATCAGTAATCAAAACTCTCCCAACAAACAAAAGCCCAGGGATCCAATGGCTTCTCGGGAAATTCTACTAGACATTTAAAGAATAATTGATACCTATTTTTTTCTCAAAATAGATTCCAAAAAATAGAAATTGAAGAAAAATTTCCAAAACTCATTCCATGAGGCCAGCATTACCTTGATTCCAAAACAAAAGACATCACTAAAAAGGAGAATTACAGGCCAATATCCCTGATGAATACAGATGCAAAACCTCTAAGCACATAACTGGAAAAGTTAACTCAACAACACCTTAAAAGAATTATTCACCACAATGAAGTGGGATTTATTCTTGGGCTGCAGGGCTGGGTCAGTATTTGCAAATCAATCAGCATGATACACAACATTAATAAAAGAAAGAGTAAGAACCATATGATCCCCTCGATAACACAGAAAAATCATTTGACAAAATTCAGCATCCACTATTGATAAAAACCCTCAAAAAACTACGGATAAAGTGAACATTATTCAACACCTTTAAGGCCATATATGAAAGACACAGTGCTAATATCTTCAATGGGGAAAACTGAGAGCTATTCCTCTAAATTCAGGAAGAACACAGGAGTGACCATTGTTACCATCATTATATAACATCGCACTGGAATTCTTAGTGACAGCAATCAGAAACAAAAAGGAATAAAAGACATCCAAATTAGGAAGGAATATGTACACATTTCACCAACTGTAGATGATATGATACTCTAAATAGAAAACCTGAAATTCTCAACCAAAAAATTCCTACAACTAATACATGAATTTAAAAATGTTTCAGGATATAAACTCAATGTACAGAAATCAGTTGTATTCAGTTGTATTTCTATACAACAATAATGAAGCATTTGCAGTATTTGTGTATTTACAACCATTTGCAGTTGTACCAAAAATAACAGGATACCTAGGAATAAACACAATCAAAAAGGTGTGGGCGCCTGGGTGGCTCAGTGGGTTAAAGCCTCTGCCCTCCGCTCAGGTCATGATCCCAGGGTCCTGGGATTGAGCCCCATGTGGGGCTCTCTGCTCAGCGGGGAGCCTGCTTCCTCCTCTCTCTCTGCCTGCCTCTCTGCTTACTTGTCATCTCTTTCTGTCAAATAAATAAATAAAATCTTTTAAAAAAACGGTGAAAGACCTGTACTCTGAAAATTATAGAAAAATTGTGAAAGATGCTGAAGATGACAAAAAGAAATGGAAAACACTCCACGTTCATGGACTGGAGGAACAAACATTGTTAAAACGTCTGTCCTACCCAAACCAATCTACATAGTTATGCACCCCCTATGCAAATACCACCAGCATCTTTCACATGGCAAGAACAAACAATCCTAAAATATGTATGAAACCACTAAAGACCCTGAATAACCAAAGCAATCCTGAAAAAATAAAGTAAGCTGGAGGAGTCACATTTCTGGAGTTCAAGCTGTGTTACAAAGCTGAAGTGATCAAGACTATATGGTGCCGACATAAAAACAGACACATATATCAATGGAAATCCCAGAAATTGATCCATAACTGTATGGTCAAATCTATTTTTTCTTTTAAGTTTTATTTGAATTCAAATTAGTTAACATATACTTCAGAGGTAGAATTAAGGATTCGTCAGTTGCATACAACACTCAGTGCTCATTACATCAAGTGCCCTCCTTACTGCCCATCCCCCAATCACCTCATGCCCCCATTCAACTCTTTTCCATCAGCCCTCAGTTTATTCTTTATAGCTAAGTGTCTCTTACGGTTTGTCCCTCTGTTATTACCCACTATTATTTTACCCTTCCTTCCCCTATGGTCATCAGTATATTTCTTAAATTCCACAATTGAATGAAATCATATGCTATTTTTCTTTCTCTATGATTTTGCTTAGCATATTATGTTCTAGTTCCATGGAAAAATGTCAAAAGTCCATTCTTATTGATGACTAATAGTCCATTATATCTCCATTCAATTTTTTTTAAAATATTTTATTCATTTGACAGACAGAGATCACAAGTAGGCAGAGAGAGAGAGAGAGAGGAGGAAGCAGACTCCCTGCTAAGCAGAGAGCCCTATGTGGGGCTCGATCCCAGGACCCTGAGATCATGACCTGAGCCGAAAGCAGAGGCTTTAACACACTGAGCCACTCAGGCACCCCTCCATTCAATTTTTAATATACATTGAATATATAATGAATATAGTCCATTATATGTAATGAGTATCTAATGAAAATATAATGAATATATATGTGCATATACATTCAATTTTGAACTTTGTGAGGAGCCTCCCTACTGTTTTCCAGAGCGGCTGCACCGGTTTGCACTCCCACAAACAGTGTTCCTGCGTTACCCTTTGCATCCTTACCAACACCTGCTGTTTCCTGAGTTGTTCATTTTATCCATTACGACTGGTGTGAAGTGGTATCTCAATGTGGTTTTAATTTGTATTTCATTGATGAGGAGTGATGTTGAGCATTTTTTTTTATCTATCTGTCAGCCATTTGTTTGTCTCCTTTGGAGAAATGTCTGTTCATATCTTCTGTCCCTTTCTCAATGGATTTCTTCTTTTGGATATTGGTCCTTTATCTGATAAGTCATTTCAACATAACATCTCCTATTCTGCAGGTTGCCTTTTAGTTTTGTTGATTGTTTCCTTTGCTGTGCAAAAGCTTTTTATCCTGATGAAGTCACTATGGTTCAATTTTGTTTTTGTTTTCCTTGCTTTTGGGGATGTGTTTAGCAAGAAGTTCCTGTGACCCAAGTCATAGAGGTTTTTGCCTGTGTCCTCCTCTAGGATTTGATGAATTCCTGTCTCACAATTAGGACTTTCATCCATTTAGAGTTTATTTTCATGTACAGAGTAAGAAAAGGGCCCAGTTTCATTCTTCTGTACATAGCTATCCAATTTTTTTCCAACACCATTTGTTGAAGAGAGTGTCTTTTTTTCCATTGGATATTCTTTCCTGTTTTGTCAAATATTACTTGACCATACAGTTGAGGGTACATTTCTGGCTTGTCTATTCTGTTTCATTGATTTTGGGGTTTGTTTTTGTGCCACTACCATATTGCCTTGATGATTACAGGTTTTTTTTTATTTAATTTAATTTCATTTTTCAGTGCTCCAAGATTCATTGTTTATGCACCACACCCAGTGATTACAGTTTTGTAACACAGCTTGAAGTCCGAAGTTGTGATTCCTCCAGGTTTGATTTTATTTTATTTTCCTTTCCTTTCCTTTTCTTTTTCTTTTTTCTTTCTTTCTTTCTTTCTTTCTTTCTTTCTTTCTTTCTTTCTTTCTTTCTTTCTTTTCTTTCCTTTCTCTTTCTTTCTTTCTCTTAATTACTTTGGCTATTCAGAGTCTTTTCTTTTTCCATACAAATTTTAGGACAGTTTGTTTTAGATCTGTGAAAAATACTTATGGTATTTTATAGGGATTACATTGAATGTGTAGATTGCTCTGGGTAGCATTTACATTTTAACAATATTTATTCTTCCAATCCATGAGCATGGGATGTTCTTCTATCTCTTTATGTCTTCCTCAGTTTCTTTCAAAAGTGTCCTATACTTTTCACAGTATGCATATTTTATCTCTTTGGCTAGGTTTATTCCTAAGTATCTTATGGTTTTATGGTACAGTTGTAAATGAGATGCATTCCTTGATTTCTCTTTCTTCTGCTTCATTGTTGGTGTAAAAAATGCAACAGAGTTTTGTGCATTAAGTTTATATCCTGCAACACTGTGGAATTTTCATAATAGTTCTAACAATTTTTTGGTGGAGTCTTTTCTCAAAGAGTGTCATGTCATCTGCAAAGATTGAAAGTTTAAATACTTCTTTGCTGATTTGGATGCCTTTAATTTATTTTTGTTGTCTGATTGTGAGGCTAGGACTTCTAGTACTATGTCGAACAACAGTGGTAAGAGTAGATATGCCTGTTGTGTTCCTGATTGGGGGGAAGCTCTCAATTTTTTTCCCTTTGAAGATCATATTAGCCATGGTTCTTTCATATATGGCCTTTATGGTATTGATGTGTGTTCTTTCTAGTCCTACTTTCTTGACAATTTTTATCAAGAAAGGATGCTGTCTTTATGAAGTTCTTTTTCTTCATCTATTGAGAGGATCATATGGTTCTTATCCTTTCTTTTATTATTGCAGTGTATCATGTTGATTAATTTGTGAATGTTGAGCCACCCCTGAATCCCAGGAATAAATCTTGCTTGGTCACAGTAAATAATCCTTTTAGTGTACTTTTGGATCCAATTAGCTAGGATCTTGTTAAGAATTTTTGCATTAGTGTTTATTCAGATACATTGGTCTGTAATTCTCCTTTTTATTGTGGTCTTTGTCTGGTTTTGGGATCAAGATAATGCTGGCCTCATAAAATGGGAAGTTGGGATGTTTTCCTTCCATTTTCTATTTTTTGGAACAACAAATTAACAAGGTTGATAAACTTCTAGCAGACTTACCAAAAAGAAAAGAGAAAGGGACTAAATAAATAAAATTGTGAATGAAAAAGGAGATATCACAAACTATACCACAGAAATACAAAGAATTGCAAGAAATATTATGAGCAATTATATACCAACAAATTAGGTAATCTGGAAGAAATGGATAAATTCCTAGATACATAAGCTACCAAAACTGAAACAGAAAGAAAATCTGAGGAGAAACATAACCAGCAAAGAAATTGAATCAGTTATCAAAAATTCCCCAACAAAAAAAAGTCTAGGGCTGGATTGTTTCCCAGGGGAATTCTACTAAAGATTTAAAGAGGAATTAATATCTATTCTTCTGAAACTTCCAAAAAATACAAATGGCCAACTAATCTTTGACAAAGCAGAATAAAATATTCAATGGAGGAAAAGACTATCTATTAAAAAATGATATTGGGCATATTGGACAACACCATTCAGCAGAAAGAAACTTGACAACTTTCTGCACAATACATAAGAATAAATTCAAAATGGTTGAAAGACCTAAATGTGAGACAAGAATCCATAAAAATTGTAGAGGAGAATATAGGTGGCAACCGGTTTTACTTTGGGTGTAGCAACTTCTTACTAGCCATGTCTCCAGATGCAAGGGAAACAACAGCAAAAAATGAAATATAAAGACTTCCTCAAGATAAAAACTTCTGCACAATGAAGAAAATAATCAACAAAACAAAAAGGCAACCTATGGAATGGTAGAAGACATTTGTAAATGACATATTAGATAAACAGATGGTATCAAAAATCTATAAAGAACTCATGAAAATCATCACCCAAAAAATAAATGTCTTCTTTGGAGAAGACATCCAGATGGCTAGCAGACACATGAAAAGATGCTCATCATGATTCATCATCAAGGAAACACAAATCAAAACCACAGAGATGCCACCTCATACTGGTCCAAAGGCTAAAACTGACAACTCAAGAAACAACAGATGTTGGCAAGGATATCAAGAAAAGAGAACCCTCCTACACTTTTGATGGGAATGCAAACTGGATATAGACACTCTGGAAAAGAGCATGGAGATTCCTCAAAATGTTAAATATAGAGCCACCATACAAACCTGCAATTGTACTACTAGGTCTTTACCTAAATGAAACAAAAGTACAGATTTGAAGGGGTCCATGTACCCCGATGTTTATGGCAGCATTATCAACAATAGCCAAACTCTGGAGAGAGCCCAAATATCCATTGAGCAATGAATGGATAAGATGTTGAATATAGGGGCTCCTGGGTGGCTCATTGGGTTAAAGCCTCAGCCTTCGACTCAGGTCATGATCCCAGGCTCCTGGGATCGAGCCCCACATCAGGCTCTCTACTGAGCAGAGAGCCTGTTTCTCCCTCTATCTCTCTGCCTGCCTCTCTGCCTACTTTGATCTCTGTCTGTCAAATAAATAAAATCTTTAAAAAAAAGATGTTGTGGGGGCGCCTGGGTGGCTCAGTGGGTTAAGCCTCTGCCTTCGGCTCAGGTCATGATCTCAGGGTTCTGGGATCGAGTCCCGCATCGGGCTCTCTGCTCAGCAGGGAGCCTGCTTCCCCTCTCTCTCTGCCTCTCTCTCTGCCTGTCTCTCTGCCTACTTGTGATCTCTCTCTCTCTCTCTTTCAATAAATAAATAAAAAATCTTAAAAAAAAAAGATGTTGTGTATATGTATATTTCAATATCACGTGGCCACCAAAAAGAATGAAATGCTGACGTTTGTAATGACATGTATTGAACTAGAGTTTTGGTAAGTATTATACTTACCAAAATAATCAATCATAAAAAGGCAAATACCATATCATTTCACTCATAGGTAGAATTTAAGAAACAAAACAGATGAACATAATGGAAGGGAAAAATAATAGAGAGAGGGAAGCAAACCATAAGCTATTCTAATAAGCTATTCTAAGACACTGCTAGGTACTTACCCTAAAGATACAGAAGTAGTAAAAGGAAGAGCCACATGCATCCCAGAATTCATACCAGCAATGTCCACAATAGCCAAACTGTGGAAGGAACCAAGATGCCTTTCAACAGACAACTGGATAGGGAAGATGTGGTCCATACATACAATGGAATGTTACACAGCAATCAGAAAGGATGAATACCCATCCTTTGCATTGACATTAATGGTACTGGAGGTGATTGTGCTAAGTGAAATAAGTCAACCAAAGAAAGACAATTATCATATGGTTTCACTTACTTGTGGAGCACAAGGAATAATATGGAGGACAGTAGGAGAAGGAAAGGAAAAGTGAATTGGGGAAAATCAGAGGGGGAGAAAAACCATGAGAGACTATGGACTCTGAGAAAAAAACTGAGGATTTTTAGAAGGGGGGGGGAATGTTTTACCCTGGTGATGGGTATATTACAAGGAGCATTGGGTGTTATACACAATGCATCATGGAACACTAATCAAAAACTAATGAAGTACTGTTGGTGACTATCGTAACATTAAAAAAAATAGTGATTGAATAATGTCCAATTCACATTTTAAAAGTGACAGATTTCCACAAAGGAAAAAAAAAGGGATAGCAAAAATTTAACAACATCTAGACACATGCAAGCCAAACTGCCATGAACCTACACTAAAGATAAAATTTGCAAGTTAACCACAGGAAGAAAGGGCATATTGAATACTGAGAAGAATGGCTAAAAGTCTTCACTGAGTTTCCATCAAAATCTGTAGACACATCACAACAGAAAGACATGCTTTAAGGGCTAAAAATATAAAAACAAATGAAAAACAAAGACACACTCTGGAGCTCAAACATCCATAACCTTCATGAGTTATGACAGAATATATACTTTCCTGTTAAAATAAAACAAACAAAAAATCAGAAATAATTGATTACCAGCATATGTGAATGACAGGAATGTTAAAAGATATCTTCAGGCTGAGAGGGAATTATTCCAAATGGGAAATGGATTCATTACATTGAGCAAAAGCATCAGAAATTGTTAATAAGTTAGCAAATATGAAAGATTTTGCTTTCTGTTTATCATGTCATTTAAGAGATAAGTATAAACATAAAACATAAATTCTTAATGTGCAAAATGGAATTAATATAAATGATAAACTTGACTAATGATTACTATATTTGTGGAACAAGAAATAGGACAAGAAAGTGTAAGCAGGGTGCAGGAAGGAGACCTACAAATCCCATGGTGGATTTGGAGGGAAGAAAAGGCAAGGAGGAAACATGGAGTGTATAATGACACTATGTACAAGAAATGGCAGGGAACACTAGAATAATATGCCATTAGAAATTGAAAATAAAAAGTAAAATAATGTGTCATTAACAACAACAACAGCAAATACAGGACAGGATAAACTAAGGAAGAAAAGTAGAAATCAGGATGAAGGTAAAAAAAATAATCAAGTAGATTGAAACCTGAAATAAAATTTAATTAAATAGGTATGGAATTAAAGCACGAAACACCAAATAAAAGCATAGTTTGTCAGTCAAATAAAAAAGAACTTGATTTACACAGGCTTCAAAGATGTAATCTAAAGAAAGAGTCACATAAAAAGTAAAGTATAGAATAAAGAAGATATTCTATGGGCATAGTAAGCAAAAGTATAATGGAATAACCGATGATATTTACCAAATACATTTCAAGGTGAAGATTCTTGCAAGAGTTAATCAAAAGTATTATATAATGGAAAAAGGAGAGAGTTCCAAGAATGTATTATTATTACATAATATTCCAAATTATGTAACAATGAAACACAGCATCTAGCTCTTAAAGCCAAAATTTATAGAACAGCAGAGAACACTTGCTGACCCACAATTCTAGCTAGAGATTTTAATATGCTCTCTCTCAGTGACAGATAAATATTAAGCAATTATCCATAAAATTATTAAGTATATAAAATTTCTAAATATGTAAATATGATCTGATTAAACAGCAAACAACACACTATCTTTAGAACAGCCATTCTATGAGGAGTCAAGATGGCGGAGAAGTAGCAGGTGAGATGACATCAGGTAGCAGGAGATCAGCTAGATAGCTTATCTAACCATTGTGAACACCTACAAATCCAACAGGAAGTCGAAGAGAAGAGGAGCAACAATTCTAGAAACAGAAAATCGATCACTTTCTGAAAGGTAGGACCTGAGGAGAAGTGAATCCAAAGCGACGGGAAGATAGACTCCGGGGGGAGGGGCCGGCTCCCGCCCAGCGGCGGACCAACGGAGCACAAAATCGGGACTTTTAAAAGTCGGCTCCACTGGGAGACATCTATCCAGGGGCTAAACCGGGGGGAAACCCAGGCGGGGTCAGCATAACCCCAGGTCCCTCGGGTCACGGAAGGACCAAGGGTGTCTGAGGGCTGTGGAGCTCACAGGTATTAGAGTGGGGAAGCCGGGTACAGTGACAGAGCCGAGGACTGAGCTCTCAGCCCGGGGTTACCTTGTGCCGGTTGCAGGCTGGGTGGGCTCAGAGCGCGGCCGGAGGCCACGGAGACGGAAGCAACTGGGCGCTTTTCTCCAGATTCCAGCAACTGACTGCTTTCCTCGAGGCGCGACCGCAGGCCAGGGAGGCGGGGCGACTGGGCGCTTTTCTCTGGGGGTGCACTGAGGAGCGGGACCCCAAGATCTCGGCTCCTCTGGCTGAGAGATTGGGCGGCCGCCATCTTCATTCCCGTCCTCTGGACTCTACAGAAAGCGCTCAGGGAACAAAAGCTCCCAAAAGCAAACCTGAGCGGATTACTTAGCCTGGCCCCTGGCAAGGGCGGTGCAATTCCACCTGGGGCAAAGACACTTGAGAATCACTACAATAGGCCCCTCCCCCAGAAGATCAACAAGAAACCCATCCAAAACCAACTTCAGTCACCAAGAACAGCGGAATTACACAGCAGGAGAAAGCAAATCTTATCTGGACAAAATGACAAGGCAGAAAAACTCACGTCATAAAAAAGAACAAGAGGCCGAATGGAAGGCTGGAGACCTAATCAATATGGACATTGGTAACGTGACAGATCTAGAGTTCAGAATGACAATTCTCAAGGTTCTAGCCGGGCTCGAAAAAGGCATAGAAGATATTAGAGAAACCCTCTCCGGAGAGATCAAAGCCCTTTCTGGAGAAATAAAAGAACTAAAATCTAAGCAAGTTGAAATAAAAAAAGCTATTAATGAGGTGCAATCAAAAATGGAAACTCTCCTCTCCATCTACCCTTGTCCTCTATATCATTTGTTATGCTCCACAAATAAGTGAAACCATATGATACTTGACTCTCTCTGCTTGACTTATTTCACTCAGCATAATCTCTTCCAGTCCTGTCCATGTTGCTACAAAAGTTGGGTATTCGTCCTTTCTGATGAAAAACAACCTGAGGGCTTTAAAGGGGCGGGGGGTGGGAGGTTGGGGGAACCCGGTGGTGGGTATTAGAGAGGGCACAGATTGCATGGAGCACTGGGTGTGGTGAAAAAACAATGAATACTGTTATGCTGAAAATAAATAAAAAATTAAAAAAAAATGGAAACTCTCACTGCTAGGATAAATGAGGCAGAAGAAAGAATTAGTGACATAGAAGACCAAATGACAGAGAATAAAGAAGCTGAGCAAAAGAGAGACAAACAAATACTGGACCACGAGGAGAGAATTTGAGAGATAAGCGACACCATAAGATGACACAACATTAGAATAATTGGGATTCCAGAAGAAGAAGAAAGAGAGAGGGGAGCAGAGGGTATATTGGAGACAATTATTGGAGAGAATTTCCGTAATATGGCAAAGGGAACAAACATCAAAATCCAGGAGATGCTAAGAATGCCCCTCAAAATCAATAAAAATAGGTCCACACCTCATCACCTGATAGTAAAATTTACAAGTTTTAGCGACAAAGAGAAAATCCTGAAAGCAGCCCGGGAAAAGAAGTCTGTAACATACAAGGGTAAAAACATTAGACTGGCAGTGGACCTATCCACAGAGACCTGGCAGGCCAGAAAGAACTGGCATGATATATTCAGAGCACTAAATGAGAAAAACACGCAGCCAAGAATACTATATCCAGCTAGGCTATCATTGAAAATAGATGGAGAGATAAAGAGCTTCCAGGACAAACAAAAGCTGAAAGAATTTGCAAACAAACCAGCTCTACAGGAAATATTGAAAGGGGTCCTCTAAGCAAAGAGAGACCCTAAAAGTAGTAGATCAGAAAGAAACAGAGACAATATACAGCAACAGTCACCTTACAAGCAATACAATGGCAATAAATTCATCTCTCTCAATAGTTACCCTGAATGTGAATGGGCTAAATGCCCCAATCAAAAGACACAGGGTATCAGAATGGATAAAAAAAACAAAACCCATCAATACGCTGCCTAGAAGAAACTCATTTTAGACCTGAAGACACCTCCAGATTGAAAGTGAGGGCGTGCAAAACAATGTACCATGCTAATGGACATCAGAAGAAAGCTGGGGTGGCAATCCTTATATCAGATCAATTAGATTTTAAGCCAAAGACTATAATAAGAGATGAGGAAGGACACTCTATCATACTCAAAGGGTCTGTCCAACAAGAAGACCTAACAATCTTAAATATCTATGCCCCTAACATGGGAGCAGCCAACTATATAAGCCAATTAATAACAAAATCAAAGAAATACATCAACAGTAATACAATAATAGCAGGGGACTTTAACACTCCCTTCACTGAAATGGACAAATCATCGAAGCAAAAGATGAACAAGGAAATAAAGGCCTTAAATGACAAACTGGATCAGATGGACATCACAGATCTATTCAGAACACTCCATCCCAAAGCAACAGAATATACATTCTTCTCTAGTGCACATGGAACATTCTCCAGAATAGACCACATCCTGGGTCATAAATCAGGTCTCAATCGGTACCAAAAGATTGGGATCATTCCCTGCATATTTTCAGACCACAATGCTCTGAAGCTAGAACTCAATCACAAGAGGAAATTTGGAAAGAACGCAAATACATGGAGGCTAAACAGCATCCTTCTAAAAAATGAATGGGTCAACCAGGAAATTAAAGAAGAATTGAAAAAATTCATGGAAACAAATGATAATGAAAACACAACAGTTCAAAATCTGTGGGACACAACAAAGGCAGTGCTGAGAGGAAAATATATAGTGGTGCAAGCCTTTCTCAAGAAACAAGAAAGGTCTCAAATACACAACCTAACCCTACACCTAAAGGAGCTGGAGAGAGAACAACAAAGAAAGCCAAAACCCAGCAGGAGAAGAGAAATCATAAAGATCAGAGCAGAAATCAATGAAATAGAAACTAAAAAAAAAAAACAATACAACAAATCAACAAAACTAGGAGCTGGTTCTTTGAAAGAATTAATAAGATGGACAAACCCCTGGCCAGACTTATCAAAAAGAAAAGAGAAAGGACGCAAATAAATAAAATCATGAATGAAAGAGGAGAGATCACAACCAACACAATTATAGAAATACAAGAAATACAAACAATTATAAGAACATACTACGAGCAACTCTACGCCAACAAATTGGACAATCTGGAAGAAATGGATACATTTCTAGAGACATATAAACTACCACAACTGAACCAGGAAGAAATAGATAACCTGAACAGACCCATAACCAGTAAGGAGATTGAAACAGTCATCAAAAATCTCCAAAAAAACAAAAGCCCAGGAACAGATGGCTTCCCAGGGGAATTCTACCCAACATTTAAAGAAGAATTAATTCCTATTCTCCTGAAACTGTTCCAAAAAATAGAAATGGAAGGAAAACTTCCAAACTCATTCTATGAGGCCAGCATCACCTTGATCCCAAAACCAGACAAGGATCCCGTCAAAAAAGAGAATTACAGACCCATATCCTTGATGAACACAGATGCGAAAATTCTCACCAAAATACTGGCCAATAGGATCCAACAGTACATTAAAAGGATTATTCACCACGACCAAGTGGGATTTATTCCAGGGCTGCAAGGTTGGTTCAACATCAGCAAATCCATCAATGTGATACAACACATTAATAAAAGAAAGAGTAAGAACCATACGATACTCTCAATAGATGCTGAAAAAGTATTTGACAAAGTGCAGCATCCCTTCCTGATTAAAACTCTTCAAAGTGTAGGGATAGAGGGCACATACCTCAATATTATCAAAGCCATCTATGAAAAACCCACTGCAAATATCATTGTCGATGGAGAAAAACTGAAAGCTTTTCCGCTAAGGTCAGGAACACGGCAGGGATGTCCGTTATCACCACTGCTGTTCACCATAGTACTAGACATCCTAGCCTCAGCAATCAGACAACAAAAAGAAATTAAAGGCATCAAGACATCAAGACAGCATGGTACTGGCACAAAAACAGACATATAGACCAATGGAACAGAATAGAGAGTCCAGAAATAGACCCTCAACTCTATGGTCAACTAATCTTCGACAAAGCAGGAAAGAATATCCAATGGAAAAAAGACAGCCTCTTCAACAAATGGTGCTGGGAAAATTGGACAGCCACATGCAGAAAAATGAAATTGGACTATTTCCTTACACCACACACGAAAATAGACTCAAAATGGATGAAGGACCTCAATGTGAGAAAGGAATCCATCAAAATCCTTGAGGAGAATGCGGGAAGCAACCTCTTTGACCTCAACCGCAGCAACTTCTTCCTAGAAACATTGCCAAAGGCAACAGAAGCAAGGGCAAAAATGAACTATTGGGATTTCATCAAGATCAAAAGCTTTTGCACAGCAAAGGAAACACTGTTTTTGGGAATGCAAGTTGGTGCAGCCACTTTGGAGAACAGTGTGGAGATTCCTCAAGAAATTAAAAATAGAGCTTCCCTATGACCCTGCAATTGCACTACTGGGTATTTACCCCAAAGATACAGATGTAGTGAAAAGAAGGGCCATCTGTACCCCAATGTTTATAGCAGCCATGGCCACGGTCGCCAAACTGTGGAAAGAACCAAGATGCCCTTCAACGGATGAATGGATAAGGAAGATGTGGTCCATATACACTATGGAGTATTATGCCTCCATCAGAAAGGATGAATACCCAACTTTTGTAGCAACATGGATGGGACTAGGAGAGATTATGCTGAGTGAAATAAGTCAAGCGGAGAGAGTCAAGTATCATATGGTTTCACTTATTTGTGGAGCATAACAAATAATATAGAGAACAAGGGTAGATGGAGAGGAGAAGGGAGTTGAGGGAAATTGGAAGGGGAGGTGAACCATGAGAGACTATGGACTCTGAAAAACAACCTGAGGGTTTTGAAGGGGCGGGGGGTGGGAGGGTGGGGGAACCAGGTGGTGGGTATTGGGGAGGGCACAGATTGCATGAAGCACTGGGTGTGGTGAAAAAACAATGAATACTGTTATGTTGAAAATAAATTAAAAAAAAAAAAGAAAAAAAAAACCCAAAAGACAACTGACAGAATGGGAGAAGATATTTGCAAACGACATATCAGATAAAGGGCTAGTATCCAAAATCTATAAAGAGCTTATCAAACTCAATACCCAAAGAACAAATAATCCAGTCAAGAAATGGGCAGAGGACATGAACAGACATTTCTGCAAAGAAGACATCCAGATGGCCAACAGACACATGAAAAAGTGCTCCACATCACTCGGCATCCGGGAAATACAAATCAAAACCACAATGATATACCACCTTACACCAGGCAGAATGGCTAAAATTAACAAGTCAAGAAATGACAGATGCTGGCGAGGATGCGGAGAGAGGGGAACCCTCCTACACTGCTGGTGGGAATGCAAGATGGTACAACCACTCTGGAAAACAGTGTGGAGGTTCTTCAAAAAACTGAAAGTAGAGCTACCCTATGACCCAGCAATTGCACTACTGGGTATATATCCTAAAGATACAAACGTGGTGCTCCGAAGGGGCACGTGCACCCGAATGTTTATAGCAGCAATGTCCACAATAGCCAAACTATGGAAAGAGCCTAGATGTCCATCAGCGGATGAATGGATAAAGAAGATGTGGTATATATACACAATGGAATACTCTTCAGCCATCAAAAGACATGAAATCTTGCCATTTGCGACGACGTGGATGGAACTAGAGGGTATCATGCTTAGCGAAATAAGTCAATCGGAGAGAGACAACTATCATATGATCTCTTTGATATGAGGAAGTGGAGATGCAAGGCGGGGGGGGGGGGTTTGGGGGGAGGTAGGAAAAGAAAAAATTAAAAGATGGGATTGGGAGGGAGACAAACCATAAAAGACTCGATCTCAAAAAATAGACTGTGGGTTGCTGGGGGGAGGGGGAACGGGAGAGGGTGGTGGGGAAATGAACACGGGGGAGGGTATGTGCTATGATGAGTGCTGTGAAATGTGTAAAGCTGGTGATTCACAGACCTGTACCCCTGGGGATAAAAATACATTATATGTTTATTAAAATAAAAAAATAAAATAAATTAAAAAAAAACTCTCAAAATGTAAAAAAAAAAAAAAAAAAGAACAGATATTCTATTCATAGAGGAGGAAAAATTGCCCCATGCCTTCTTAGAGTCTCTGTCTGGTCCTAAAAATTAACTTGACATAAACTGCATTAACAGAATACACTTTTCACTGAATTTTTGCACGTACATGAGAGCCTTCAAAAGACAAGGAAGACCCTAAGTAGTGACCAGAGAAGGAAAATTCTCTCTCTTTCAAAAAAGGGAATGATAAATTTCCAAAGAATTTTCAAAGCACAGGGTTTGGTGCTACAGGTAGTCAGTGATGGAGAATTATCAAGGTATATTCATACAGCCTATTCCATCCTAAGTTCCCATTTCTGGTGATGATGATGTCTCCCTGCCTCCTGGTACAGGAGTGCACCTTTCACGTGGAGTTCTATCTTCTGCTTCCAGGAACTAAAGGGAGGGTCAGAGTCCCCTCGTGCACCTGCTGTTTCTTAGTGGCTTTAACTTAAAATGATCAATGTGCCAAAGTGGCATATTTTGCAGTGATATGTTCTTAATAGGAACTGAATATGGAAAGTTCATCCAAGATAGACCACAGTCTGGTCTACATAACCTTCTTAATATAGTTCAAAAGAAAGAAATCATATAAAGCATATTTTCTAATAATGGAGTTAAATTAGAATATAAAAAAAAAACAATGTTCATAAAAATCCCCAAAGAATTGGGTAAACATTTCTAAATAAACCTTGGGTGTAAGAAAAAATAAAGAACACAATAGAAAATACTTTGGATCTATTTTACTGTCAACAATAACAGCACAACACATTTCTGACATGATTCTAAAGTAGGACTTCATGTAGAAATTATAACTTTAAATACCTTCATCAGAGTAACATGCTGAAAATAAATTATGCAAATTGCCACCGAGTATACCCAGAAGAGCATACCTTATGAAAAGTAGGTAACAGAAAACAATAATATGGGTATATATAAAATGAGGTAGTAAATATATACAGAATAGAGGAATTCAATCCAGATAAATGTTGGTTCTATGAAAAAAATAAAAAAAAAAATAAGACTATCCTGAGGAAACAAAATAAATCGCAAATTACCAATGTTAGGGAAAAATAAAAATATCAGTGTATATTCTACAGGTGATAAGGGATAAATTATTAACTAATTTTCATGCTATTACAAATTGAATTTTAGTACACTAAAACCATGGCTAAAAAGAATAGCACCCTTATTTTCCAGGTGAATTCAAGAGCCCAGAAGCTCAAGGGGCACTGTTCCTTAGGGTCTCTCCTGTCATCACTCTAAGGCTGAGGCTGGGTCATGTTTGTGGAAAGGCTGGTATCCTGGTTGGGAAGATTCCTTCCTGGGTATGTTTTCCTGGACTGAACTTAGGGTAATAGGGCATAATTTTCCAGTTGGTGGAGTAAAGGAACCTTCTGGAGGATTTGTACATGTACACCAAGATCTCTGTCATATTAGAGGTGCTGTTGTGATTTCCTGCACAAAAGAATGACTGAGCTCTTCTGCAAGTGGGGAACTTGGAAAGGGAGACATTAAGTTGTCACAAACAAGGAATGCCAAAAAAGAAGAGAAAGTTGTTACCATAGAGATGAATGACCCAATTCATCTAACTTTTGCATTTAAATACCTGTTTTTTTAATTGATATCACTTGGTCATAAATAAGCCAAATATCACAAAGTCACAGCTTTATATTAACTAAATATAGTAACTTGAAAACTAGATACCTGAATAATTAAGCATTCTTTTGAGAAGTTCAAACAAGTGTTCATTTACTGGTTCTATTACCTAGATATTACTGAGAGTTTTTTTTTAATTTAAATTCAATTTAATAAACATAGAGTGCATTATTAGTTTTGGGGGTTAGAATTAAGTGATTCATCATCTGCATAGTTGAACATAGAGTAAGGGAAGAAAAAATAAGATAAAAACCTTGAAAAGGAAGAAAAAATGATTTCAGGTGGAAATTTAGTGTTGTAGACCATAAAAGGGAGGCAAAAGCATAAGAGACTCGTAACAGCGGGGAAAAACGTGAAGGTTGCTTGAGGAGAGATGGGTAGGGTGTGGGGTATCTGGGTGATGGGCATTAAAGGAAGGCACAAAATGTACTGAGCACTGGGTGTTATATTCAACTAATGAATAATTCTACATCTGAAACTAATGATGCACTTACGTTTAATAATAGAATTTAAAGGAAATGAGTTAATATAAAATAAAAAATAGGACTAATTTCTTTCACCTTTTAAAATCTGACCATCTATCAGGATGTAAATGCAATTCCTGCACATTTGTCTTACATGCTATTAGATGAGTCTATGACTGAAGCAGAAAGGACTAAGTGAAGTTCTAACAGACTCATCTCTGCTTGCTTCATTTCTTACTATAATGTGTTATTCATTCTTTGAAATATCCACCACTGAATTTCCACCTGGGATCATTGTTTTTTCTTCTTCTTACAGAATATTCTTCATATATATTTTTGAACTGATACCATTAGCTTGGTTTTTGTGTTCCAGAAAACAATCTTTAATTTTATTTTTTTATGTTTATTATCTGAAAATTACAGAATATATTTCAAGCATCAGGAAATTTTACATATGTATGTCTATCTATCTATCATTTATCTATCTATCCGTCATCTATCTATCCATACATACATTAGCAGGGAGTTCCTTAATACAAGGACATTCCTATGTATAACTATATTACAAATGCCACACACCTCAGGTTTAGCATTCACAGAACACCAGTTTGTTGTTTTTGTTGTTTGCTTGTTTTAATACTGAGTCCATAATAAAATTTTGCCAAGTGACAGATGAAAGTCATGATTGTTAGAGGAGATGTATTTTCTACTATCAAATGTAAAACTCAATATATATATCAATAAAATGTACGTTCTTACTTTTACTGTTTTCATCACATTTTTTCCACTTGTCTCCATGCATGGAGAGGTGTGTTTTACTCTTCCATTTTTAGTACACTTCTTTCTAGTTCTCTCCATTTCCTGTGTTTCTGACAAGTGCTTCTACTGATACACACATCTCCATAGCTCTTACATTTTAATTATGTGGTACTTAGTGTGTTCTTTATTGTTCTAGAGCAGTCAGTTTTCTCTAACTTCTCTTAACAGTAGTAGTACAAAGAGAAGGACTCATATGAGAAATTGTAATACTGCTAGTATTTTAAAAGCATTGAATTTGTAAACTATTTTTGTACTAATATTTTATACCTTTACCTCATTCCCTCATTTAGCCTTCTGCTACTTAGTATGCCAGCTTTATTTTGTTCTCATTTCTCAATTCCAGTGATTTAGCATACAGTGTAATATTAGTTTCAGTTGTAGAATTTACTCATTCATCATTTGCTCATACTCATCACAACAAGTGTACTCTTCAATCCCCATCACCTGTTTAAACCATCAGTCCACCCACCTCCCCCTGGTAACATCAGTTTGTTCTCTATAAGTAAGAGTCTTTTTCTTGGATTACCTCTTGTTTCCCCCATGACAATTTGTTGTTTCTTAAATTCCACAGATGAGTGAAATCATATTCTATTTGTTTTTCTTTCAATGAGTTATTTTGCTTAGCATAATACTCTCTAGCTCCATCCATGTATTTGCAAATGGCAGCATTTTTTGATGGCTGAGAAATATTCCATGAGATATATGACTTCCTTATCCATTCATCAGTCAATGAACATTTGGACTGTTTCTAAAATCTGTCTATTGTTGATAATGCTGCTATAAGTATTGGGGTGCATGTATCCCTTCAAATTAGTTTTTTTATATTTTTTGGATAAATACCTACTAGTACAATTGCTGGGTTGTAGGGTAATTCTCTTTTTAACTTTTTGAGGAACCTCCATGTTTTCCAGACTGGCTGCTCCAGATTGCATTCCCACCTACACTGTAAGAGTGTTCCTCTTTTTCTGTATCCTCACCAACACCTGTTGCTTCCTGCATTGTTATTTTTAGCCATTCTGAGTGGTATGAAGTGATACCTTGCGTCAGATTTGATTTGTACATCCCTTATGATGAATAATGTTGAGCAACTTTCTCTCCTCCCCATGGATCTTGATATCTGTTTCCTTCCCCAGATATGCAAAGTTTTCAGTTTTATATTGTTTTATTATTTTATTAAAGTTTTATTACTTTTTAAATACATTTTCAGTCCCTTTTCCCCTCTCTTCTTTTTCTGGGACTGTTATGATAAGAATGCTATTACGTTTGATGCGTTACTGTGTTTCCTAAGTCAGTTCTCCTGTTCCACAGCTCTTCTTTTTCTCTTTCATTCAGCTTCATTGTTTTCCATCCTTTTATCTTTTATATCACTTATTCCTTCTTCTGCTTCTTCCATCCTTCTGCTCATTGCATCTAATCTGTTTTGAATGTTACTGTATTTTTCATTTCAGACTTTAAAAAAAAATTCTTTTATCTCTTCAGTAAGAGTCACTGTAGTCTCCAGTTCTCTCCCATACAGTGAGTATACTTATGATTGTTGCTTTAAATTCTCCATAAGGCATATTACTTATGTATGTTTCAATTTTATCTATGCTTGTGACCTTATCTTGTTCTTTCTTTGGGGATATATTCCTCCATCTTGGCATTTGACTAAGCCTCAGTCTTCTTCTCTGTGTTAGAAAAGCTTGTTATATTTCTTGCTCCTATGTGCAATGGCTTTATGAAGAAGAGGTCATGCAATGTCCAGGGCCTGGTACTTCAGGGTGTGTCTCTCATGTGTGCTGGTGCACTCTGCTATTGTTTTGGCTTCTCTATCCTTCAGGCGCATCTTCTGCAGAGGCTCTCCTTGCCTGCAGTAGGGAATATTTAGACCTTGGCTAGGTGTCCTGAGTTTTAACTAGGTGTGTTCTGGTCTGCTTATTAAATGAGACCTGATTTTATTTCCACTAGAATTGAAGCCTTGCAGAACTCTCTAGTTGGAAGACATGGTGTGTGCAGGGGTTTCTGCATAATATTTATTATTTATTATTTATTATATATATATATAGCTATATATAATATAGTTATAATATAGCTATATAGTTATAATATAATTATATTTAATAATATATAAATAATAAATATATAAAATATATGCAATAAATACATAGGTATATATTTATAAAATATATGAAAGTAATAATATAAAATATATTTTGTAGCAGCATTATTTGATCAAATAAATTTTATCTATTTTAGTTTGTAGCAGCATTATTTATAATAGTCAAGATATAGAAGTAACAAAAAAACAAACAAAAAAAAGATATAGAAGTAACACAAGTGCTCATTGATAGACAAATGATAAAGATGTGGTATACATACAATAGAATATTTTAGGGGTAAAAAAGAATGAGTTCTTACCACTTGAAAAAAACATAGAGGGATCTAGTGGATATCATACTAAGTGAAATAAGTCAGAAGAGAGAAAGACAAATATCATATGATTTCATTTCTATGTGGGATCTAAAAATGCAAAAAAAAAAAAAAAAAGGAAGAAAGGAACAAAAACCAAACTGTTAAAAACAGAGAATGAACTGGTGGTTATGGGAGGGAAGGTGGGGGGGATGGGTAAGATAGATAAAAAGATTAATATTGGGGCGCCTGGGTGGCTCAGTGGGTTAAAGCCTCTGCCTTCGGCTCAGGTCATGATCCCAGGATCCTGGGATCTAGTCCCGCATCAGGCTCTCTGCTCAGCAGGGAGCCTGCTTCCTCCTCTCTCTCTGCCTGCCTCTCTGCCTACTTGTGATCTCTGTCTGTCAAATAAGTAAATAAAATCTTAAGAAAGAAAGAAAAAAAAAAAGCCTCTGCCTTCAGCTCAGGTCATGATCCCAGGATCCTGGGATCGAGCCCCGCATTGGGCTCCCTGCTCAGCGGGGAGCCTGCTTCCCTCTCTGCCTGCCTCTCTGCCTACCTGTGATCTCTCTCTCTGCCAAATAAATAAATAAAATACTTTAAAAAAGATCAATATTTATGAAATTCCAGTACAGAAATACTGGAATCCTTTTATCATGGGGATAGAAAGTACAGCATAGGAAATGTAGTTAATGATCCTGTAATAACATTTTATGGTAACAGACTGTGACTACCCTTATGATGGTGAGCACTGAGGGATGTGTGGAATTGCTGCATTATGTTATACTCTTGAAACTCATAAAGCATTGTATGTTAACTACACCTCAATCAAAATTAATAAAATAGTCATAAAAATGAAACAGTAAAACATTAAAAAAATATTGGGAGCAACTCAAGTGGAACTGCTTAGTAACTCTCTCCCATTGTGTTCCATGGCCAGTGTGTGGACATGGTATACTCCTTGTTTGTAATGTTGTTGAGAATATTTTTCTCTTGCTCCATTTTGAAAACACCTTTGAAGTTTCATATTAGCGAAGTACAAATTAACTCATCCCTCACTGAGAGTATTCACTTATCAGTTGGCTACTATCACTTAAAGAGGACACCAGGTTAATGATTTTTTTTTTCAACTTTAAGTCTGCCGTTTGGCAATCCACCTAGATATCTTGTTGTCAGGTCATTGGCTCCTTTCTATAATGACTTTTTTTAAATCTTATTTGTCTTTAGCCATATTTTGGACTCTGTTGTCATTCATAATGGAACCATGTCTTAAATCACTAATTTGGTTAAGCAAACTACTAAATATCACATTGTATCAGTCCCTACGGGTGAAATAACTATGACAACAGCAATTTTAAATTTTAACTTATATCTCATTATTTGCTCTTTACAATCTGAGACTCTAAGAACTGTCACTCCTTTGCCCTTATCTCCAACTAGGCTGACAGAGCTAAGCCTCAACCCAAAGTCAACCTGGCTTCCAACAAACACATCAGGGTCCAAACAACAGTTGAGTGATCTTAAACAAAAGTACACAAACAGGTAGGATAAGGTCACAGTAAATTGATCACATCCTACTCCCTAGATAATTAATTTTGGTGCCAAATCCACCTTTGTCTTTAATTAGTTGTCAGTTCCAATTTCCAAAAGGAGTATGAAATGCCTTTGTAATTTTGTTGAATCCCATCCTCACTTTTGTACAGTAAAACGAGCTGATAGCATTATCTCAAAATTGAAAGATTAAATGTAATCCACATCAATTCCCAGATTAGATCTGGCATATTATCTTGACTCCATTTCTTTAAATGCTTATCAGATTCCAATGATCCTCTTTCCCTCTTAGAGTAAATACTTTTCCTATTGAATCTGGTTATCTCCACATTTTCCCTAGTCCCATCCCTTTTTAGCCTCAGGCTACCAGTGATCACTTTGTGTACCACACCCAGATTTTTGTTCACTATTGGATACTTATTGCAAGAGTTCAAACTCACCTAGACAATAAAATCTTCCATCTAACAGGAATACACATAGTCTTTGAACATCACACCTTTTCTCATCTCTTCACACAGGTGTTTCTGGGTAATTTTTTGCATATAGAATTGCTTCCAATTCTTTACAAAACCATTTTCCTCTCCCACTGTGACTGGAATGGTGTGCATTTTCCCCAGACCAAAGAATCCACTCTGCCCAGGAAAACAGTAAATCTGTGTGGATAACTTTTATGAAAAATTCTTAATCCTCACTTTCCACACCCAATGCCTTAGGGCCTCTCATCTCTTAGAAGAGTCTGCTTAACCATCTTACAAAAGTCTTCCCATCTCTTATCCCCCCTCTCTTTTTTTTTTTTTGAGTCTTCTTCCACCACTTAAAATTTATGTTTTGAATTCCCTCTGTGCTTGCTCATTATTTATTTGTGTTTACACACTCTTGTTGAAAAATCATATTTATCCCTATATTTTCATATATCATCTATATGTTAAAATTTTACAAAATTTTAACTATAGATCAGCCACAATGTTAAGCTCCAGAACTATATAGCCAATTGTCCACTTGATACCACTCTTTTAATTCTGTCATATGTGTATAAATACTCTTTCTTCTCTCAATATGCAGAGCCTAGTACTTTTATTACCACTAGATGTGCCCAAAAAATGCTAAAGGGAGTCTTTCTGGTTGAAATGAAAGGTGGATAGTAACTATACGACATTTGAAGCTATAAAGATCTCTAATAAAGAGAAACATAAAACACAGTATTATAATTTTGGTATTTCACTCTATTTATTATTTATTATGCCTTAAAATGGAAGCATGTTAAAATAATTTTCAATCTATGTGAAATGTAAGTCAGCATTGTGGTGGCATGAGATGTCCCTCCTTTGTACCCCTCTCTTTATTAATGATAATGAGACATTCATACAGAGACATACTCTGTGGAAGTGGTTGAATCTGGTACTAAACTCCAAGGGATGTGGGAGAAGGTTCACCAATCTGTGCATCTGCTTACAGGTAGACAGACTTAGGTACAGGTGTTAGAAAGAGTAAGATTCACCAAATCGTCCCCAAACACTCTGAGATCTACCTGGGAAATACTAGAGACTGCTGACTTGGACATACACCCATGGGTAAGAAAGAATTTGTAGCCATACAAACTCACCGAAGGGAGATTCCAGAATGCCACAGGAGCAACGTCACCCTGACATCAAAGCCAGATAGGAACACTACAAGAAAAATAAAACTATAAGCCAATGTTTCTGATGAATATAGATGCCAAAGAAACAAATGGAGACCCAAGAAATAAACTTCATATACAGTCAACTAATATTTGACAAGGGAACCAAGAAAACTAAATGGAGAAAGGATAGTGTCTTCAACAAATGGTGATGGGAAAACTGGGTAGCCTCATAGAATGGAAAAATGAATTTGTTCCTCTGTCTTCTATCACTCGCAAAAATCACATGACATGGATTAAAGATGTAACATAAGATATGAAACCTTAAAACTTCTACAACAACAACAACAACCAAACATGAAAGAAGCTCCTTGACATTGGTTTTAACAATGACTTTCTGGGATATGACATCAAAGCACAAGTAGCAAAAGTAAAAATTAACAAGTGGGACTACATCCAATTCAAAAGCATTTGCACAGCAAGAGAAACAATCAGCAAAATAAAAACACAGCCTATGAAATGGAATATAAAACTCAGTAACAACAACAATCTGATCAAAAAAATGGTACAGGAACTCAACAGAATTTTTTCCAAAGAAGGTATCCAAATAGTCAACAGGTAAGTGAAAAGATGGTCACCATTACCAAGTATCAGGGAAATGCAAATCAAAACCACAATGACATATTGCCTCACACGACTGGAATGTTGGACTAGATACCATGAAGAAGACAAGAGACAATCAATGTTTGAGAGAATGTGGAGAAAATGTAACCTTGTGCACTGTTGGTAAAAGGTAAGTTGGTCCATTTAGTATGGAAAATAGTGTGGAAGTTCCTAAAACAATAAAAAAGAAAGAAAGAAAAAAGAACTACCTTGTGATCCAGTAATCCTACTTTGAGAAATACAGCGAAAGGAGATGGTATCAGTATCTCAAAGAAAAATCTTCACTCCTATATTCACTGAAGCATTATTCACAATAGTTAGGATATGGACACAACCTAGGTGTTTGTCAATGAATGGATGGATAAAGAATATGTGGTGTTTACATGGGATGGAATATATCTGGACATGGAAAAGAAGACATTTGGGGCATCACTGGTGTACCTTGAGGGCATTAGGCTAAACGAAATAGCTGAAACAGAAAGATAAACCCTGCATGACATCATTTACATATGGAAGTCTAAAAAAGCTGAATTTATAAAACAGAGAGTAGAATGGTGATTAACATGGGTGGAATGGGGGGTTAGGGAGATGTTAAAGGACATAAACTTGTCACGGGTAGTAAATAGGGAAAACTAATGCACTAGCATAAGGAAGGGAATCATAAAATATTAGAACCAAGACAAATAAAATAGAGAATGAAGACTAGAGAACATGAGGGAAGGGCTAGCTCCTAAGATAGCATCCTGTCCGCCCCTGCTTGGTGTGCCGGGGAGCACGATCCAGGAAGCACAGGGGACTGCAGTGAGGACAACTTCAGTCCTCACCAATAGCCAGCCCAGCCCCACAGAGTCCGAAGAGTCCTCTCTGACAGAGGTAGCCTGAGCCTGGGCTAGTCCTAGCTTTGTACTTGGCATTCCTTGGTGAGAGGAGAAGCCACGCTCCTTGGATGTACTGTGCATGGTCCCCTAGGAGTCCCTGTTTGTTCTGCAGGAAGGATTGGTCCGGAGACTCCCCCACGGGTCTGCCATACTCTAGACCAGGCTGTGTGTGGGTAGATGGGACTCTGCTGTTCCCTGAAATAAAGTCGCCTCAGAGTAGGTCAGTGCATGCTCTATTCCTGGTTCTCCTGAGGGCTGCGGCCACAGAGACTCACTTGAAGAATGCATGGAACTGGTCAGCTGTAGGGGCTTGTGGATTCAGATGGACCAGGGCTACGAGCTCCTCCAGCAGTTCTCCAAATGCCTGCTTTCCATGAGGTCCACTCTGCTCAGTTTGTACAAGACAAGGGGTTTTGATCTCCAGAGACACCAGAAAGACCCTGAAGTCATCCGAACACAGTATGCTTCTACCCTGTCTGGTTGTTCAAAAACCCTGCTTAGATACTGTGCCTTAGCTAGTTTTCTGGTTCTGTTCCTGAGACGACCTTGACCCTACTTGACCCAGTCCCGGAGGGGTAACATCAGGGACCTGCTGCAGCTTTAGTGCACAATGCCAGGAGATGCAAAGGAGGAGGGCTCCGTAACAGGAGCGGGGACACCCTTGTGCCGCCTTTTCTGTAAACCCAAGAAGGCTCAGCTCCCGGTTCCTGCTCCTGCCAGCACCAAACCCCAGAAACATTTATTGCGCCCTCTACTTCTGCGCATGCGCTCTGACCTACCACACCCGCGAGGCGGTGACTGCGCTTGCGCAGCTGCTGGCCCTCCCTTAAAGGGGTATACACACTATTGGCGGCCTTCGCGCAGGCGCTCCGGCCCTCCGGTCCCGCCCTCAACCGGGCGGAGTTTGCAGCCCTCGCGCAGGGGTCGGCTCATGCGCTCTCCTCGCCGGCCCGCAGCGGGCTGCCCTTCCCTGCGGAGGCAGCGACTGCATCTGCGCGTCCTGCGCTCGGGCGTCCGTTGCGGGTGGCAGGTGTTTGTGCGGAGGGGCGGCCGCGGGGATGAGGGCACAGTGCTGTGTGACGGCTCCAGCTCACAATGACAGCTGAAGGGCCGCCTGTGCGGGGCGGAGACGGGGCTTCCAGAGGACCGCGGGCTGAGAGCGTGTGCGGGGCAGGGCGGGGCGCCCTGGCCCTGGAGCGGCCGGTGACCTGGGATCCCAGAGGTCGTGTCTGCTGCGGCCCACCCGTGCCCACCCGGAGGCCAGGGGTCAGTCCTCGGTGGCCCCACGGGACTGCAGGGCGCAGGGAGGGGTGCCTGGGCGGGGGATGGATAGTGGGGTGGCCATGCCAAGACCATGACCTAGACCAGGTGGGGTGTGACAGTCGGGTGGCCGCTCCAGGACCGTGACCTAGACCAGGTGGGGGTGTGACGGTGGGGTCGACGCGCCAAGACCGTGACCTAGACCAGGGTTAGGTGAGCCCGACCCGTGCTTCGTGGGAGAGCCCCAGGAGGAGACCCCTGGGGTGGGCTGGGGCAGAACCTCATCAGGACCCGGGTTCAGAGTGCAGATCCCCTAGGAGGCGAGGGCAGGAAGGCTGTAGGAGAGAGCCTTACCAGAGTAGGGACTCAGCTGGGGTCGGGGTGCGCTTGATCCTGACCCTGACCCAGGAGGGTGGGGACAGTGGTCTAAATGGAAAGCCTTCTGGAGGGGGAGAAGTAATGAAAAGCTCAGATCAGGTGACTGGCTTTGTTTAGATAGAAGTGATGGCCGCTTTTCTTGGAGGCAGTGAATCCGCAGTGAAGGTCAGAGGCCTGTGCCAGGGAGAGTGGGAAAATGAAAGTTTGGGGTCTCTGAGGCCAGGCCTGTCCACAAGGTTGTAGAGGTTGTTCACTGCACAAGGCAGTGGTTGAGGAGTGAGGGTAAGGGTCCGCACGCGGGCCTGCGCTGTGGTTCCTGAGCTGCGCAGGTGTCCTGGTGCTGGCCTCCCTCAGCCAAGGCCAGGAGGCCTTCCTCCAGGTCCCACATGGGCACCCAGCCGGCCGGTGTGGGGGGCAAATGTGCGCAGAGGACCCTGTGTCAAAGTCACACCACAGCAGGATATGGGTGTTAACTCTGTGCCAGCACATGTGTGCCGGTGCTGGGGAAACAGCCCAAGTCACAGGGGCAAGAAAACCTCTGATCTCTCCTCAGGTCTCTTAGTGCAAGGGAGCCATGGACAGAGACAGGGCGTCAGCAGACCCCAGCATCCAGACCTGCCCTGTGCTGCCCATGTTCCACAGCTCTGTAGGGAAGCTGCACCAGCTGCTGGGCAAGGGAGAGTATGCGCTCCTGAAGGACGTCCCCACATTTGAGAGTGACTTCATACAGGTGAAGGGCAATCCCGCTCCTCCCCAGTTCACTGTCCGGTCTCCCCCTCCTGCCCGATTCACGGTTTGGTCCTACTTCTCCCTGATTCACGAATGCTCCCCCTTCTCCCTCGCTTTCCTTTTCTTCCCACAACAATACTGTAGACCTATTATGTTCTGAGTGTGTAATGATATCTTGAGTGACTTGGCAGGTGGGTAGAGGAAAGTGACTGTTTTTTTGTTTGTTTGTTTGTTTTTTCACTGCATGATTTTTCCAGCATGTTTTATCCAGTGTCACCCTTTTCCATACGTGATGCCCTTATTGTCAGGCAGGTGTGGTCCTGTGTGTGTCCTTACTAAATGCTTAATAACTCTTGGAGATCAGTCCGGTCCTGGGTTGGACAGGTGAACTTGTGCCATGAGGTCCTGCTGGTTGGGCTCTTTGCCATTGCTTTTCCTCCCTCAGGATGTTCTGTAAGAACTCGAGGTTCCAGGTCCTGCAACCATGTGTATGTGGTTCTCTCCAGCGTCCAGCTCAGTCTGGTGTCCATCCCCTGTGAGCCTCACAACAATCTACTTATGTTGGCAGCACAAAGATCCCCTTGTCCTGAGGAGCCGACTGATCCCCAGGGAGTGATGTGACTTTCCAGGTCGTCAGGCTTTCAGCTCAGGGAGTTTCTGGTCTACACAGCTTTCAGGATGGTGGTGTTGGTTGTGGCATCCGGTATGCCCCGGCCATGCAGCATGAGCAACCACACGTGTAAGGGTGAGGCAGGGAAGAGGGTGCAAGGGGACAGGTGCCACCTGACCCGGAGCTCCGTGACCGCTCAGCTATCACTCATGCTCAGCCTTGGCTGTTCCTTGGAGTCCCCTGAAAAGCCCGAAGAAAAGTCCCCAATGCCGGGTCCCTCCCCCAGGATTTGGGTGCAGTGAGTGGGCGGTCTGGGCTGCGGAGCCCCCGGCTACCCAAAATATGAGGGCGGGATTCCAGCCGGTGAACGCACCCAGACTCAAGACGTGGACTTTCCTGCTCGCTCAACCCTCGTTGAGTAAGTGACGACGTCTGGCCTCCTTAGCTCTAAATTCTTCCTGAGTCTGCTAAGAACTTGGGTGTTTACTTAGGTAACCAGGTCCCGATTTCCTACCCTTTGACTAGTTGTGTGTGTGTGTGTGTGTGTGTGTGTGTGTGTTTTCTCAGTCATCCCCATGGCGTTCTCAGTAGCAGGGTTTCCCAGCCCGGATCATGTGTTGCTCTCGACTGTCCCACCTTTAATCCCTTTATGTTTTAGGGTTTCTTGCCTTGGTATTTTGAGGTGGAAAGCTGTTCTTGGTCTTAATACAATGTCTGTTTTGTGTGAGCCTGGTTGTCCACACGGTGCACGGATGGAACTCGGCCTGCTGAGTTTCGGCCACACACCGAGAGCTGCGGTAGCCGCTTCTCCGAGGAGTGGGGCCAAGGAAGACAGGAGAGAATGCACGGCCAAGCCACTCTCCTCTTTCTTCCAACACCAGGTCAACAGACGGGGAGAGGTGATTGATGTGCACAACACTGTGCACATGGTGACAGTTGGCGTGGCCTACACTGGCCAGCACCTGCCAGGGCCCGATGTCATGCTGCTGGCCCAGCCGGCCACACACTGTGTGGCCAGTGCCAGTGATGACTCCGACAGCCGGAGAACGGACCTCAAGGTGGCAGAGAGCTTGGAACTGACCAGGTAAGTGCGGGAGTTTCAGTCCTCTATGTGGGGTGTGTGCCGAGTGGGCGCGCCCGCCACTGCTTGACCCGCAGCCACGTCAGAATCAGAGGAGGCAATACCGGGCTCAAGGCCAGAAGGGCAGTTGGGGGCACATGGCAGCAGCCCTTGCGTGGCAGAGAGGGGAGGAGGGGGGTCCTAGTAGGGAGTCAGGAGCTGGCCTGGTGTCCTTTGAGGCCCGGCGGGCGAAGGGCTAGCTCCAAATTACGGTGGCATGTCTCAGGAACGTGGCTCTGGCAGGAGGGCTGAGCCTGTTGGACAGGATTTGGCAGATCCTTTAGGAAATAATAGATTCTGACGGGGCCGGAAGACCGCCTCCCTGTTCCTTCCTCTTTGTCTCAGCCTAATCCCCTACTTCTTTGCTGTACAACAGGCTGCTTCCTTTGAAGTTTGTGAAGTTATCCATCTATAATCACGACAAAAAGCAATTCCAGCTGAAGCTCGCCACGGGCCGCTCTTTCTACCTGCAGCTGTGCCCTCCTTCCAATTCGAAGGAAGATGTGTTTGCCTTCTGGGAGGACCTGGTGGGCCTGCTGAGGCCCCCCATGGAGGCGTACAGCGGGATCCAGGCCCAGCCTGCGGGTGACATGGTCTCCATCCCCGGGCTGGAGGCGGAGGACAGGAGGAGCCCATCTGTAAGCCTTTGTGTGGCCTCTGGGCGGTGGGGCCAGGGTGACTTGGAAGAGCAGCGAGGGCCCTTCCAGGCGGCTCTCTAAGACTCCCCGGGAGAAGGCACTGCCTTCGGAAGAGCTCAGGCCCCGTTAGGCACCACGCATAGACCTTGCCCCACTGGAAAGGTCCCAGTGCTTGTGAACACCTGTGGCCCCTCACATACCGGCTCCTCTGATCTCATGGCCGATGTTGCAGTGCCCCTAACAGCACCTCCTTTGCCCAGTCCACCCTGGACCAGTTGCTACCACGCCCAGGCTGGCACATGTGTCGTGGGCCACTGGCAAGCGTGTGGCAGTCCTTCCTTAAATAGAGCTGCACACGGAGCTCTGTTCATGAGCAGTATGGCAGGTGTGCACAGCTTGTGCTCTGTATGAGAGTATACACTGAGCACAGCTCGGCCAGCAGTTTCCCACCCCCCCCCCCCACCCCGGAATGGTAAGACCAGTGTGTCAAACGGCCCTTTGAGGGTGCCCTCTGAATGGCGGGAGTGCCCTCCTGGCAGCACAACTGTGTCTGCACAGAACTCAAGTGACCGTCATGGGGGTGCTGTGAGGCCTCCCTGTGGCAGGGCCTCCCTGCTCGAGTGGCCGCCCAGCGCTCCTGCCTCCCTGCCTGCACCGGACTGGAGGACCTCACAGGTTCTCCCAGTTACAGCCCTGCAGTGGCTTAGCTTAGGTGACCATCCCTCCTCCCCTCACTGTCTTCTCCACTTCCCTGTTTCTCCTCTCGACAGGCCGTGGAGCTCCACGGACAAGGGGACCGAGATCAGGTCAACGGCAGCAGCCTTTCCGTGCTCAGCGATGTGTCCCTGGCTGCCTCCCTGGCCTACACGGGTGGGGAAGGAAACCGAGCGCAGGCCTCGTACTGTCTGCGCAGGAACACGCCGTCTGTCCTTAGCCCAGCACCTCCAGGGACCGATCGCAGGCTGGCCCCGGGGGCAACAGGAACTCTCCAGGCTAGCATGAGGAGGGCCGCAGTTGGGGGCACAGTCAGCAGGACTGCTGGCAACACTGTGGACGGTTCGGACACAGGACCCTCCGTCTGGGCTGATCCCGATGAAGGCAGCACAAGCAAACCAGATGGACACCAGAGGCTCTCGGCGGTCCAGGCCAAAGCCCCGAAGACGAGTAAGGACAAGGAGAGAATGCCCACCGAAAGGCTTTACCTTCTTAGCAGGATATGGGAAAACACATCATTCCTGAAGTCACAAGGAACCCCGTGGGGAGACAAAAGGGAGAATCAGGGCAGCCTCAAGGAGCGAGGGTGTGGTTCTCTGCTGCAGGAGTACATAAGCCTCAGCCTCACCCAGAAGGGGTCCAGGTGGGTGGTCCGACTTCCCTTACCTCCTGCTTAGAGAGAGCCATGTTTCCATTTGCAGAGGAGGGGAGCACTGTCTTTACCCCCCACCCTGAGGACCGTGCCCTCCAGTAGAAGGGGTTGCACACTGTTTCACTCACCCTTCACACTCGCTGCAGACCGTTGCACATGCTGAACCCTGGGTGGCGCAGGCAACGAGCAGGGCAGACAGAAAGGGGTGGTGTGAGCGTGATAGGGTTGGGCTCTGAGGACAGGGACGTGCTTGGCCCCTCAGGAAGGAAGCTGAAAGGCATGCTTCTTACCTGGACGGTGCCGTCCTGTGTGCGTACGTATACCTGATCCTCACAACCAGAAGAAGTTCTGCTATTGAGCTTGGTTTTGCAGAGGAAGGAACTGGGGGCTCTGAGGCCAGGAGTGATTTGGACAAAGATACACTCACAGGTTACTGTACAGTGTCTTTCTTGCAGCTGACCTGTGTTTTTCCTTAGCACTTGGGGATGATTCTGATCACTGATTTCAAAGACAAAAATGCATACTCTTAAAAAAAAAAAGTCAAGACTTGTCGAGAAATTGGCAAACAATAGTACAGTTTCCATAGATTTCTCCTCCAGCCCCCTCTCATAGTAAACTGTCAGATACGTAATAGTGACTCAGATAAACACTTGGATTGCAGTGGCATTTTGTTTCCAGGATCCCACACTGCATTTACTGGTTATTTCTTTGCAAAAACCTACTTTCCCCTAGTTGTTTGCCACCCCATTTTTAACATTCATAAGTGGATTTTGTCTGTACCCGTTACGCTTGTGGTATTTGCCTAATGAATTTATGTTATGTTTCCCTGATTCCCTCTGTCTGTATTAATTGGAATCCACTGTTAGTAAGAAGTATGCTTTCTCCCTCATTTATGTTTTTATTCCATTATTTATTTATGACATGGATATTTATTCTATATTCTATATATATATATATATTCTATATTCTATATATATATATTCTATATTCTATATATATTCTATATATATTCTATATATATCTATATATATTCTATATTCTATATATATATTCTCTATATATATTCTTTATATATATTCTATATATATTCTATATATTCTATATATTCTATTATAATCAACTTTTCTTTTTGTGCTTTGATTATTCTAACTAAGATCAGTGCAAACTCCTTTATGTTGTTTCCTGAGTTCCTTCGACAAGCCCCATCTTTTCTTTTAGCATTTCTGGCACATCCAGATGTTCAAAAGTCATATTTTCCCCATCCCAGCTCTGTAATCAGCTGCTTCCCCAGGGAGTCCCAGCTCTTTTTATTGGAAAATGGCATTTATGTAACTAAATGTTGTCACTACGTGGTACTTGTTATGACCAGGTTTGTTCTGTTTTGTTTTGCAGGTTATCTCAAAAATTGAGGAGGAGCTTGTCTAGGACGAGGTCAGGTAGGGTGCCATAATCCAGGGGTTTGTTTCCTTGCCCCAACCCCTCTTGTGCAGCTTCTCCTGGTCTCCGAGGCAACACACGTTAGCCATTCGTGGAACTCAAGGATATCAACTAGAATGGATCTCAGATGTCAACACTGTTCACCCACCCACTTCAAAGATAGGGAAACATAATTTTCTCAAACTGGGTCAATTTATTCCTTTCTTGAAACAATTAAATGCCTAGTACATGCTCTGTGATAATACCTGGTATATATAAACAGTTGGGCAGAGTGGGGGTACATGCTCAGATGCAGTCTCACGGTGTGGAGACCGCTGGGGGAGTTCAGGACGCTCACAGCTCCGGGTAATTGGACAGGAGATGCAGGGGGCAGGATCTGCTCAGGTCGTCATGGGACACGACCTACGGAGATGTAGGGCACAAAGGAAGGACTTGTCCACACCTGTGCTTAGAATGGCCACTGCCTGAGTACGTATGGGAAAACTGGAATCAGAGAAACCCACTGGGACTCTGGCCATGTAGGGGAGAGATGGATGGTAAAAGGCCTGAACAACAGGCACATAGAGGGGACATGAGCGTAGACCCCAGAGAACATGTGAACCATTAGATGAGTGAGGGATGATCATGAATATGAGATGACACATTTCCTCCTGGGCACGGAGATGGCAGTGCTGTTCATAGACGTGGGGTCATAAAGAAGGACGAGCAAATACAGTATTAATGAACTGACTTGGCCTTTGTATTTCAAGGTGTTCCAGTTTGATAAGACAGTATCTGATCATTCATCATTTTCTTTTAAGATTTATGTATTTCTTTTAGAGAGAGCAGGCAGGGAAGTGCAGAGAGAAAGAACCCTAAGCAGATTCCCCACTGAGCATGGAGCCTGACGGTTCTCTGATCTCGTGACCCTGAGAGTAGGACCTGAGCTAAAACCAAGAGTTGGATGCTCAACCAACGGAACCACCCAGATACCCCTGATTCATTATTTTTTAAGTAAACATTGACTTTGTGCCTACTGTGTGTCTGTTTCTTTGCTCTGAACAGGGTAGGGTGAGTGGGGTGGGCAGCCTGGTGAACCAAAGCCATAGGGAGTGTGGTCTTTGTAGGGAGATGAGCTGTGTTATGGGTAGAAAGACTGCACCTTGGGGCAGAATATGAGTGATACTTTTCCAGTACCATAGCTTAAGGGAAGAGAGGGAACATCCCAGAGACAGTCACTAGTCGAGTTTGGCTGCAGTGCAGCGTGGCCATGAAGGAGATGGTAAGATTGTGAAATGGGTGGGTCCATATTGCCACACCTGTCAAATACCACACTGAGAAGTTTGTACTGGTTTGGGGGCCTTTTGGTTTAGTTTTTGTTTGTGTGTTCGTTTGTTTTTGGCAACAAATGATATGATCAGTAGGCTTTTGAACCAGAATCCATGAGTGAATTAAGTGAGGGCCAAAATTAAGAATCTCTTTCTTTCCTCATTGTCTGTGGGATACCTTCATGGTGGACCATACTTACTCATTTCCAGGATCCTGAAATTGAGCTCTCCATATGGTTTTCTGTTCAGACCTTCAGACTCTCTATAATGCACAGACTGCATTACAAGTGTCTGAAAGTCGAAGTTTCAGTGAAACAGGCTCTTTCTAATAAATCATAAAGCCCACAGCAGGTCAGGTAGGAGCAGAGTGGAGGAGGCTCTCATGCAGTCAGCAGAGTGTGCTGAGGACATCATTGGTACCCTAGCATCTGTGACCAGGGAGGCCATCTATAGCAGTGGAAGACCATTACAAGAGACTGGTCATGGGGAGCAAGCTCCTTCCAGAGAGCTTCCTTTTTGCATTGAAGAGGAGGAGCTGACATGCAGTCAGCAGAGTGTGCTGAGGACATAATTGGTACCCTAGCATCTGTGACCAGGGAGGCCATCTATAGCAGTGGAAGACTATTACAAGAGACTGGTCATGGGGAGCAAGCTCCTTCCAGAGAACTTCCTTTTTGCATTGAATGAATAAGACTTGCCTTTTCACAATAAAACACTATTGTTTCTTTCATTTACATGTTCCATGGAAATGACCTCAGAAGATTTTGTGACATCAGGTAAGCTGTAGCCTGAGACCCTAGCTTCCTTCCCACTTCTGCTCACACCTTTGCTCAACGGAGCCAATGGGAGTGGTGCCTCTGCCTCTTGCCTTAAGCCCTGTCTGCCTTTGGTTCCTTGCGCTGTCCTCAAAGTCACATTCTGTTGGCTGGGAGGCACTCCATTTCTCCATCCTCATTCCCTTCCCTCTGAAGGTCAACCATCAGAGATGTGGCATCCATTAGACTAAGGAGGGATGGGACTTGTGTCCACTCAGGATATTCATGGGCAGGGGAGGAAGAGAACAGCTATATCTTTCAGTAAGAAGAAGAAAAACGACCATCTGGAGTGAGCAATTTCACATCCAGGTCAATACCCTGAGGAAACTCCTACTTGTGTTGCAGAAGAAAACTGAGAATTCTGGAACAAAGCACAGGAAACAGGGTATATATGTACAGGGGTTTACTGCACCATATGGGCAGCTACGCACATTGGCAGGGATGAATGGCACTGTGGAATAAAAGAAGTCAAAAAATGAGAATTTCATTTACAGAATGGCTTGAAAATGAGAGAAAATGAGATATGACTGCATATTTGGTTGTTTCTCTTGAGAAAGTTATCTCTGTGGTGCAAAAGAGGCATCCTGGGAAATACACATGAGAGACCCAACAATGCTGGAAATAGTCCTGTTTCATAAATAAGGTTTTGGATAGACAAATACTTAATTTTTCATATTTTAACATTTCTGAAAGGATGATCCCTAAGTGATAATGGTTATCATTGCCTTAGAAATAAATGATTTATTTTAGCAGCTTTGGTTTTCATGTAGTTACAAAAGTAATATGTGTCAAAAATTAGACTGAAGGATAACTTTTAATGAATATGGAATACAAATCAGTAACAAATCATTATATTAGTTGGCAATATTTTTTTCTTTGTTATGATGCATAAAATAGTATCTTTCGAACTGATAGTGTTATCCTTCAAGTGAAATACTGATTTTTGCTTTAATCTATACATGTATGATACATATGTATACTTTATTGCATATATGATATATTTTATGGTAAAGAATCTGTTGTCTGTCTTCCTACCTTCATCTGTGTACAGATACAGGTACCTTTAATTTAGGACCATGGGACTGGGAAATATGAAGGATTGTGGCAGAGACTACTAGTTCACTACTCATTGTCCATTCTTACTTTCCCTACTAATGACTTTAATTTAATTGGGAACAAGACCCTCCACCCCAACAATAACCTTGACTTCTTCCTGCCTGAGGACAATTAGAGAAGGATGCATAATTTATTAATATTTATTAATATTTATTGATATTACTGGTAGATGTACCACTTTGTTGAGATGTACCACTTTGTTTCCATGACGTTTTGAAATTATATTTTAATGACCTATATTAACTATATTTTTTGGGCGGGGGATGTTAAGATTTTCCATTTCCTTTTATTTGTCAGACACTGTGGCGTTATATTCTGGTTAACGGAGTAATATGGTACTCCAGATCTTGAATACATCCTATGGATAAAGCTGATGGTTGGGTTTTTATATGACCTGGATGGGTTCAGCCATAGGTCCTACCTGCCCCCTGTGGGTTTTGCTTTGCACATCAATGCGATTTTAAAATACTTCTGGTGTGGTTGTTATCTATCCCACACAGGCATCAGTGTGGATGGTTTGGAGTCTCTGTGGCAGTTCAATGCACACTTTTGTCCTCAAAGATTTGGATATGCTCTTTACTTTTAGATTCAGGCATCTGCAGCCTGGTTAGGAGCCTAGTTTATATACAAATTCATGGGATTGCTTATGTATCTCAGCTATGTCTGCAACATTTTTATGTTCCAAGGGAGTCATTTCCTGGTCTTCTTATTAGTGACTGGTACTTAGTTACCTTGCTCTGATGGGCACTTCCCACAACTGTGTCTGTCTCCCTGAATGAAAGACCAACAGGAGGGAGGAGACAAGATGGCGGGGAAGTAGGAGGAGGCGCCTTTTCAACCTGTACCCTAAAGTGAGCTGATTACCTACCAAAGAACTCTGATTACCCATGAAATCAGCCTGAGATCAGAATTATACACGTCTGGATCTCTCCGGTGGGCAGAAGACACCAGTGGGCAGGTAAAGTGGTGTGGGAACGTCGGACTGATATTGGAAGATAAACAAAAGGGGGAGGGAGCCACTAGAGGCGACTGATTGGAAAATAATACCCCAATACGAGAGTGCCCTGCATCTGGGGACCAGCATTAACTTGGAGTCTGGTTGAAAGCACTCAAAAGAGCAAAGGATTGCGGGGGGAAATTGTGGGAAAGGGGCAGCTAGGGACAGGGGCTTAAGTCCCCAGACCCAGGACAGCCTCCCCTGGTGCTGAGCCAGAGAGAGTGCGGCGGAGAAACCAGGTCTTGGTCCCTGAGCCGCCAGCGCGCTGTGCCACAACCCTCCCCTGGGAGAAGTGCCCGCAAGCCTGGCGCTCTTAGCCACGGCCAGCAGGAAAATCTCAGTGTGCGATCAATGCTTGGAACCTCTCTGGTGGTCTGGAGCTGCCCACACAGCCGCTGCTGCTGTGGTTTTGCATACAAGCAGGAGATCCTGCGTCCCCAGGGACCGCGACTCAGAACCTGCTCTGCCAGCGGCCCAGCAGCTGCAGCACCTGCAGGGGAGCAAACTGAGGCTTCTCTCTGAGAGGGAGGTCGGGGTGCAGTTTCCTTTCCTCTAAACCTCCAAAAACCATCAAAAGCTGTCAAGGCAAGAGAAAAGAAGTGAACACACATAAAAACCTCCAGAGAACAAAAGCCTGAAAAAACTGTTTCCCTCAGAGCCCACCCCCTTGAGGGGGGCTGGAGGACTTAACTCAGGGAACATCATTGACTGAAAACCCAACTGGCAGTCCCCTCCCCAGAAAACAAATCAGGAAAGAAAAAAAAAAAAAAAAAAGACTACAAGAAAACAACCACCACTACAGATGCAACTTTTGTTTTTGGTTCAACTTTTGTAGATGCAACTTTTGTTTTTGATTCATTCCCACTATTCTGGTTCATTTTTTTTTTTCTTTTTTTGGTATGGATGGTTCTTTGGATACAACTTTTGTTTTTGATTCATTCCCACTATTCTGGTTCATTTTTTTTTTTCTTTTTTTGGTATGGATGGTTCTTTGGATACAACTTTTGTTTTTGATTCATTCCCACTATTCTGGTTCATTTTTTTTTTCTTTTTTTATACAGATAGTTCTTTAACCTATTTACCATCACAGTGAGATGTCCGGAACATTAAACTCCATAACAAACTTCTAACCTGAATTTTCTGATACATACTCAGGTGTTTTTCTTTTGCTTTTCTATTTTTTTAATTTTTTAAAGAATTTTAGTTTAGTTTAGTCCAGCTTATTCCTTTTTTATTTGTATTTTCTAATACTCATATAGAGTTAAACTTCAAGGTAACCCCCTTTCTCCAATCAATGCTACCCCTATAGGGAAACCAATTTTTAATCCCCTTTTTTCTTAGGAAAGTTGAGTCCTTTAACAAAGATATCAAGATACATCCAGGAAGAATCAAAATAACCTTCCTCGCCCACACTGATAATCTATAACCATGCTCCCCTCTTTTTCTTCTGCCAGGGTCTCTGTATATTTATGTTTGTCCTGATAGTATATAAATCTTATACTTGGGGTTCTATTTGACGAGGCTCTTACTTTTTTTGCTCATATATATGTATATATTCTCTCATCATATACTTTTATCAGTCTTTTTGTTTGTCTGTTTTTGTTTGTATACGTCATAAATCTTACCTTGGGGCCCATTTGGGCTGAACCTTCTCTTTTATCTTCCCTTTTTTTTCCTGTCGCCTCTCTCTCTTTTTCTTTTTCTTTTCTTTTTTCTCTGGTTTGGGTGGGGAATCATGAGTGCTCAGAAGCGTTCCAGGGTGCACCTTGACGGCACCATGGTCGATACATCCAGCTACATCTGTCCAGTCATCTCTCACCAAAATGACTAGGAGGAGGAATCCCCAACAGAAGAAAAATACAGAAGGTGGGCCTTCTGCAACAGAGCTAACGGCTATCAACATAGACAATATGTCAGAAAGAGAATTCAGGCTAACAATTATCCAGGCAATAGCTAGGTTGGAGAAATCCATGGATGACCAAACGGAATTGATTAGGGCAGAATTGAAAGCGACGAGGGATGATGTTCATAATGTTAGGGCAGAGCTGAAGGCCACCAGGGATGAGGTTCACAATGCTCTCAAGGAGTTCCAATCTAATCTAAATTCTCTAAAAGCTAGGGTAACTGAGACAGAAGATAGAATTAGTGATCTGGAGGACAAACAGATAGAGAGAAAGGATCAGGAGGAAGCCTGGAACAAACAGCTCAGAAGCCACGAAAACAGAATCAGGGAAATAAACGATGCCATGAAACGTTCCAACGTCAGAATTATTGGAATCCCTGAAGGGGAGGAGAAAGAAAGAAGTCTAGAAGATATAGTGGAACAAGTTCTTCATGAAAATTTTCCCAATCTTGCGAATGGAACAAGTGTTCATGTAGTAGAGGCCGAAAGGTCTCCCCACAAGATCATAAATTCCAAAAAAAATGTCCAGGCACCTCATAGTAAAATTGAGGAATCAAAATTGTAGATACAATCTCTTGAAAGCCGCTAGGACAGAGAACCTCCTTACGTACAGAGGAAAGCCCATCAGAATAACGTCAGATCTGTCCACAGAGACCTGGCAAGCCAGAAAGGGCTGGCAAGATATATTCAGGGCACTAAATGAGAAGAACATGCAGCCAAGAATACTTTATCCAGCAAGACTGACATTCAAAATGGATGGAGAGATAAAGAGTTTCCAAGACCGGCAAGGCTTAAAAGACTATGCAACCACCAAGCCGACACTGCAGGAAATATTAAGGGGGGTTCTATAAAAGAGGAAAAACCCTAGGAATAGCATTGAACAGAAATATAGAGACATTTGAAAGAAAGAAAGACTTCAAAGATAACACAATGTCAATAAAAACGTATCTCTCAATAATCACTCTCAATGTGAATGGCCTAAATGCGCCCATAAAACGACACAGGGTTGCAGATTGGATAAAACGACAGGACCCATCCATATGTTGTCTACAAGAGACCCATTTTGAACCTAAAGATACACCCAGACTGAAAGTGAAGGGATGGAGAAATATCTTTCATGCCAATGGGCCTCAAAAGAAGGCCGGGGTAGCGGTTCTCATATCAGATAAATTAGATTTTAAACTAAAGTCTGTAGTCAGAGATACAGAAGGGCACTACATCATTCTTAAAGGAACTATCCACCAAGATGATCTAACAATTGTAAATATCTTCACCCCCAATACGGGAGCAGCCAATTACATAAGAAAACTATTAATCAAGATAAAGAGTCATATTAATATGAATACATTAATAGTAGGTGATCTTAATACGCCTCTCTCAGAAATAGACAGATCATCGAAGCAGAAAATCCATAAAGAAATAAGAGCATTGAATGACACATTGGACCAGATGGACCTCATAGATATATACAGAACATTCCACCCTAAAACAACAGAATACTCATTCTTCTCAAGTGCACATGGAACCTTCTCCAGAATAGACCACATACTGGGCCACAAATCAGGGCTCAACCGATACCCAAAGACTGAGATTATTGTCTGCATATTCTCAGATCACAATGCTTTGAAACTGGAGCTCAATCACAAGGAAAAGTTCAGAAGGAACTCAAACACCTGGAAGTTAAAGACCACCTTGCTTAAGAATGCTTGGATCAACCAGGAGATCAAAGAAGAACTTCAACAATTTATGGAAACCAATGAGAATGAAGACACTTCACTCCAAAACCTATGAGATACAGCAAAGGCGGTCCTAAGGGGGAAATACATAGCCATCCAAGCCTCCCTCAAAAAAATGGAAAAATCCAGAATACACCAGCTGTCTCTACACCTTAAAGAACTGGAGAATCAACAACAAATCAAACCAACTCCAAATGTAAGAAGGGAAATAATCAAAATTAGAGCAGAGATCAATGAGGTAGAAACCAAAGATACAGTACAACGTATCAATGAAACTAGAAGCTGGTTTTTTGAAAGAATCAATAAGATTGATAAACCATTGGCCACACTAATCCAAAAGAAAAGAGAGAAGGCCCAAATTAATAAAATTATGAATGAAAAGGGAGAGATCACAACTAACACCAAGGAAGTAGAAACAATCATCAGAAGTTATTATCAACAGTTATATGCCAATAAGCTAGAGCAACCTAGAAGAAATGGATGCATTCCTGGAAAACTATCAACTCCCAAAATTGAACCAGGAAGACATTAACAACCTGAGTAGACCGATATCTAGTAACGAAATAGAAGCAGTGATCAAAGACCTCCCAAAAAACAAGAGCCCAGGACCCGACGGATTCCCTGGGGAATTCTTTCAAACTTTCAAAGAAGAAATAACGCCTATTCTCCTGAAGCTGTTTCAAAAAATTGAAGCAGAAGGAAAACTTCCAGACTCTTTTTATGAAGCCAGCATTACCCTGATCCCCAAACCAGGCAAAGACCCTACCAAAAAGGAGAATTTCAGACCAATATCACTGATGAATATGGATGCCAAGATTCTCAACAAGATCCTAGCAAACAGGATCCAACAGCACATTAAAAAGATTATCCACCATGACCAGGTGGGATTTATCCCTGGGTTACAAGGATGGATCAACATTTGCAAATCAATCAATGTGATAGAACAAATCAATAAGAGAAGAGAGAAGAACCACATGATCCTCTCAAATGATGCAGAAAAAGCTTTTGACAAAATCCAGCATCCGTTCCTGATTAAAACGCTTCAAAGTATAGGGATAGAAGGAACATTCCTGAACTTCATCAAATCTATCTATGAAAGACCCACATCAAATATCACCCTCAATGGGAAAAAGCTTGCAGCCTTCCCGTTGAGATCAGGAACACGACAAGGATGCCCACTCTCACCACTCTTGTTCAACAAAGTATTAGAAGTCCTAGCAACAGCAATCAGACAACAAAGAGAAATAAAAGGTATCCAAATTGGCAAGAAAGAAATCAAACTCTCTCTCTTCGCAGATGACATGATTCTTTATATGGAAAACCCGAAAGACTCCACCCCCAAACTACTAGAACTCATACAGCAATTCAGTAATGTGGCATGATACAAAGTCAATATCCAGAAATCAGTGGCTTTCTTAAACACTAGCAATGAAAATACAGAAAGGCAAATTAGAGAATCGATTCCATTTACTATAGCACCAAGAACCATAAGATACCTTGGAATAAACTTAACCAAAGAGGTTAAAGATCTGTACTCGAGGAAGTACAGAACACTCCTAAAAGAAATTGAAGAAGACACAAAAAGATGGAAGACCATTCCATGCTCTTGGATTGGAAGAATAAACATCGTTAAAATGTCTATACTGCCCAGAGCAATCTATACTTTTAATGCCATTCCAATCAAAATTCCACCAGTATTTTTCAAAGAGCTGGAGCAAATAATCCTAAAATTTGTATGGAATCAGAAGAGCCCCCGAGTTGCTAAGGAAATGTTGAAAAACAAAAAGAAACTGGTGGCATCACGTTACCTGATTTCAAGCTTTACTACAAAGCTGTGATCACCAAGACAGCATGGTACTGGCATAAAAACAGACACATGGACCAGTGGAACAGAGTAGAGAGCCCAGATATGGACCCTCAACTCTATGGTCAAATCATCTTCGACAAAACAGGAAAAAATATCCAGTGGGGAAAAGACAGTCTCTTCAAAAAAATGGTGCTGGGAAAACTGGAGAGCTATATGTAGAAGAATGAAACTCAACCATTCTCTTACACCGTACACAAAGATAAACTCGAAATGGATAAAAGACCTCAACGTGAGACAGGAATCCATCAGAATCCTCGAGGAGAACATAGGCAGTAACCTCTTTGATATCAGCCACAGCAACTTCTTTCAAGATATGTCTCCAAAGGCGAAGGAAACAAAAGCGAAAATGAACTTTTGGGACTTCATCAAGATCAAAAGCTTCTGCACAGCAAAAGAAACAGTTAACAAAACAAAGAGGCAACCCACGGAATGGGAGAAGATATTTGCAAATGACAGTACAGACAAAAGGTTGATTTCCAGGATCTATAAAGAACTCCTCAAACTCAACACACACAAAACAGACAATCATATTAAAAAATGGGCAGAAGATATGAACAGACACTTCTCCAATGAAGACATACAAATGGCTATCAGACACATGAAAAAATGTTCATCATCACTAGCCATCAGGGAGATTCAAATCAAAACCACATTGAGATACCACCTTACACCAGTTAGAATGGCCCAAATTAGCAAGACAGGAAACAACGTGTGTTGGAGAGGGTGTGGAGAAAGGGGAACCCTCTTCCACTGTTGGTGGGAATGCAAACTGGTGCAGCCACTTTGGAGAACAGTGTGGAGATTCCTCAGGAAATTAAAAATAGAGCTTCCCTATGACCCTGCAATTGCACTGCTGGGTATTTACCCCAAAGATACAGATGTAGTGAAAAGAAGGGCCATCTGTACCCCAATGTTTATAGCAGCCATGGCCACGGTCGCCAAACTGTGGAAAGAACCAAGATGCCCTTCAACGGATGAATGGATAAGGAAGCTGTGGTCCATATACACTATGGAGTACTATGCCTCCATCAGAAAGGACGAATACCCAACTTTTGTAGCAACATGGACAGGACTGGAAGAGATGATGCTGAGTGAAATAAGTCAAGCAGAGAGAGTCAAGTATCATATGGTTTCACTTATTTGTGGAGCATAACAAATGATATAGAGGACAAGGGTAGATGGAGAGGAGAAGGGAGTTGAGGGAAATTGGAAGGGGAGGTGAACCATGAGAGACTATGGACTCTGAAAAACAACCTGATGGTTTTAAAGGGGCGGGGGGTTGGGAGGTTGGGGGAACCAGGTGGTGGGTATTAGGGAGGGCACAGATTGCATGGAGCACTGGGTGTGGTGAAAAAACAATGAATACTGTTATGCTGAAAATAAATAAAAAATTAAAAAAAAAATAAAGAGGCCATTTTAAATCACCAAAGGAACAATTTATCCCAAAAAAAGAGAGCAATCCTAAATGTTTATGCATCAAATAGACAAATTTCAAAATACATGGAGGTAAAACAAAATGAAACAGAAAAAAAAAAAAACAACTGATGGAACTAGAAGGCAAAACAGACAAATCTATGATTACAGCCAAACATTCCAATCTCTATCAATTGGTAAGAGTACAAAGATGAACGTCAGTGAGGATACTGTAGATTTACACAAAATTCTGATACTTAGAAAACACTGCACAAGGCAATGGCAGAATACATGGTTTTCTCCATTTTTTATAGATTACTTACAAATACATGTTTTACCATAAAATTCAGTGAAATATAAGCTAAATAAAAGGCATTGATCCGGTTTGATCTTATTTACCATGAACCTACTGAAATACCATGAGATGATTAAGAAAATTTAAGTAGTAACTGAAAATATTAAGGAATGACTGTTAACTTTATTGGCAATAAAACTGTCACAGTGGTTTTATAAATTTTATTTATTTTGTAGATACACAATGAAATGCTTAAGGAAAATATATATTGAAGTACCACCTAACAAACATATTTGCTTTTTATTATTTTTATTTTTATTTTTATTATATTATTATTATTTTAATCTTCTGGTTTCTCTTAGCCTGTACTCAAAAGAAGCCTGAAACCCAGAACTTCACATTGACAACTGACAGACAGAAGTCTAAGAGAAGCTGTGCACTTCTGTACCGAGAAATAAAATTCAGTACTTTTCAGGTCAGAGTGAGTGGTGGAAATTCTTTCTTTTTTCTGTTCTGTCCCAGAGCCTAGGCGATCCTATAGCACCAGTGCCAACAATGCACATAAAATGGGATCCAAGCTGAACACTTCTCTTTGACTACAGGCTCTCTGATCCCAATCATATGGGAAGCAAGCATTCCTGTTGGTCTTTTTTTTTTTTTTTTTCACTTTTTTTTAAAATTTCTTTTCAGCGTAACAGAATTCATTGTTTTTGCACCACACCCAGTGCTCCATGCAATACGTGCCTTCCATAATACCCACCATCTGGTTACCCCCTCCTCTCACCCCCCGCCCCTCCAAAACCCTCAGGTTGTTTTTCAGAGTCCATAGTCTCTCATGGTTCATCTCTCCCTCCAATTTCCCTCAACTCCCTTCTCTCCATCTCCCCATGTCCTCCATGTTATTTGTTATGCTCCAGAAATAATTGAAACCATATGATAATTGACTCTCTCTGCTTGACTTATTTCACTCAGCATAATCTCTTCCAGTCCCGTCCATGTTGCTACAAAAGTTGGGTATTCATCCTTTCTGATGGAGGCATAATACTCCATAGTGTATATGGACCACATCTTCCTTATCCACTCGTCCGTTGAAGGGCATCTTGGTTCTTTCCACAGTTTGGCGACCGTGGCCATTGCTGCTATAAACATTAGGGTACAGATGGCCCTTCTTTTCACTCCATTTGTATCTTTGGGGTAAATACCCAGTAGTGCAATTGCAGGGTCATAGGGAAGCTCTATTTTTAATTTCTTTTTTTTATTTATTTATTTATTTTTTATTTTTTTAAATTTTTTATTTTCAGCATAACAGTATTCATTGTTTTTTCACCACACCCAGTGCTCCATGCAATCTGTGCCCTCCCTAATACCCACCTCCTGGTTCCCCCAACCTCCCACCCCCCCGCCCCTTCAAAACCATCAGGTTGTTTTTCAGAGTCCATAGTCTCTCCTGGTTCTCCTCCCCTTCCAATTTCCCTCAACTCCCTTCTCCTCTCCATCTACCCTTGTCCTCTATATCATTTGTTATGCTCCACAAATAAGTGAAACCATATGATACTTGACTCTCTCTGCTTGACTAATTTCACTCAGCATCATCTCTTACAGTCCTGTCCATGTTGCTACAAAAGTTGGGTATTCATCCTTTCTGATGGAGGCATAGTACTCCATAGTGTATATGGACCACATCTTCCTTATCCATTCATCCGTTGAAGGGCATATTGGTTCTTTCCACAGTTTGGCGACCGTGGCCATGGCTGCTATAAACATTGGGGTACAGATGGCCCTTCTTTTCACTACATCTGTATCTTTGGGGTAGATACCCAGTAGTGCATTTGCAGGGTCATAGGGAAGCTCTATTTTTAATTTCCTGAGGAATCTCCACACTGTTCTCCAAAGTGGCTGCACCAGTTTGCATTCCCACCAACAGTGTAAGAGGGTTCCCCTTTCTCCACATCCTCTCCAACACCCGTTGTTTCCTGTCTTGCTAATTTGGGCCATTCTAACTGGTGTAAGGTGGTATCTCAATGTGGTTTTGATTTGAATCTCCCTGATGGCTAATGATGATGAACATTTTTTCATGTGTCTGATAGCCATTTGTATGTCTTCATTGGAGAAGTGTCTGTTCATATCTTCTGCCCATTTTTTAATATGATTGTCTGTTTTGTGTGTGTTGAGTTTGAGGAGTTCTTTATAGATCCTGGAAATCAACCTTTTGTCTGTACTGTCATTTGCAAATATCTTCTCCCATTCCGTGGGTTGCCTCTTTCTTTTGTTAACTGTTTCTTTTGCTGTGCAGAAGCTTTTGATCTTGATGAAGTCCCAAAAGTTCATTTTTGCTTTTTTCCTTCGCCTTAAAATGGCCTCTTTATTTTTGATAATATTCTACAATCTGAAATCTGATTTTCCAGATGTGAATAGAGCCAGACCAGCTGTTTGGGTATTAGTATTAGCATGATGTATTTTCCCATCCTTTTCTTTTTAGTAAGTTTGTTTCTCTACAGTGAGTTTCTTATAGACAGAATATAGTAGGGTCATGTTTATTTGTTGATTTTATTTATTTTATTTTTTAAAGTTTTTTTTTTCCCTTAAGATTTGCTTATCTATTTGAGAGTGAGCAACAAGTAGGGGAAGGGGGCAGAAGGAGAGCGAGAATCTTAAGCAGACTCCCCACTGAGCACAGAGCCCAGAGCAGGGCTCCATGACATGACCCATGAAATTGTGACCTGAGCCGAAACCAAGAGTCAGATGCTTAAACAACTGAGCCTCGCAGGAACTCAAGATCATGTTTATGTTTATTTTTATCTAATTTAACAATTTTTTTTTTGAGGGAGAGAGAGCAGGGAGGAAGGGTCAAAATCATAAGCAGGCTCCACACTGAGATCATCTCAGTCCCAGATCCCCGAGATCATGACCTGAGCTGAAATCAAGAGGTGGGCACATAACTGACTGAGCCACCCGGGGGTCTTTTAGTTGAGTCACTTGGGCCACTTCTATTTAGTTTATAAGTGATATATTTGCACTTAAATGTATCACATTTATATATATATTCTATTTGACCTATGTGTTTTGTGTTGCCTTTTTTATCTATTATTTTGGCCTCATTTTTCATTAAATATTTTTGTGTAATTACATTTTATTGCCTGATAGATTCTTTTTTTTTTAAAAGATTTTATTTATTTGACAGAGATCACAAGTAGGCAGAGGAGGCAGGCAGAGAGAGTGGGGAGCAGGCTCCCTGCAGAGCAGAGAGCCCGATGTGGGGCTCGATCCCAGGGCCCTGGGATCATGACCTGAGCTGAAGGCAGAGGCTTTAACCCACTGAACCACCCAGGCGCCCCTGCCTGATAGATCCTTAAGTAAACTGTTTATAGTACACATATTTCCTCCATCATAGTCTACTACTACTACTACTACTATAATTAATATATGTATATACACACACACACACACGTTACTTCAGTTACAGCTAAAAACCATGCAGAAATTTACATCCATTTCCTCCATCATAGTCTCTCCTCCATCATAGTCTACTACTACTACTACTATAATTAACATACACACACACACACACACACACACACACACACACGTTACTTCAGTTACAGCTAAAAACCATGCAGAAATTTACATCCATTTCCCCATCTTCTAGATTTTGCATTATACTTGATATACATTTCCCTTTCACTTAAATTAAAAAAGCCACATCACTACTATGTTACTCATTTTTTGCTAAGCATTCCATTATTTTCTGAAGATATGTAAATATTAAAATATTGTTATCTCTACTTTTCTTGTTTTTCATCTTTTCCTTTTGTAGATCCTGATCTCTATCTGCTAATTTCCTCATAATCAGAGAACATCTTTTTTTTTTTAAGATTTTATTTATTTATTTGACAGACAGATCACAAGTAGGCAGAGAGGCAGGCAGAGAGAGAAGGGAGGAAGCAAGCTCCCTGCTGAGCAGAGAGCCCGATGCGGGGCTCGATCCCAGGATGCTGGGATCATGACCTGAGCCAAAGGCAGCGGCCCTAACCCACTGAGACACCCAGGCGCCCCCAGAGAACATCTTTTATTGGTTTTCTCAAATTGACCTCATTGACATTTATTAAATATTCCATTCAAGGACAACAAAATGTACATTCACCTCAAGTGAACATAAAACATTTAATAAAATAAGCCTATTTTTTTCCTCAGGTTTTTATTTAAATTCCAGTTAGTTAACATACAGTGTAAAATTAGTTCCTGGTGTACAATACAGTGATTTAATACTTCCATACAGAACCCTATGCTCATCACAAAAAGTGCATTCCTTAAACCCTATCACCTATTTTTTTTTAAGATTTTATTTATTTTAGAGAAAGAGAGTGTGAGAGAGAGCACAAGCAGGGGCAGGGAGAGAGGGAGCAGCAGACTCAGCACTGAGTAGGGAGCCTGATGTGGGGCTTGATCCCAGAACCCTGGGATCATGACCTGAGCTGAAGGCAGACAACAGAGTGCCCCGCAATCATCTATTTAACCCATCTCCCCACCCGCCAGCCTTCCAGTAACTCTCAGTTTGTTCTCTATAGTTTAGAGTCTATTTCTTAGATTGCCTCTCTCTCTCTCTCTCTTTTTTCCCCCTTTGCTCATTTGTTTTGTTTCCTAAATTCCACATATGAGTGAAATCATAGTATTTGTCTTTCTCTGGCTAATTTATTTTGGTTTTCCTAATATTCTCTAGTTCCATCCATGTCCTTGCAAATGGCAGGATTTCATTCTTTTTTAATGACTGAGTAATATTCTACTTCTTTATCCATTCATCAGTTGATGGGCTCTTTGGCTATTGTAGATAATGCTGTCATAAATGTCATTTTTTGTATTCTTTGGTTAAATACCTAATAGTGTATTTCCTGTATCACAGGGTAGTTCTACTTTTAAATTTTTGATGAAACTCCATACTTCCCCTACAGTGGCTGCACCAGGTTGCATTCCCTCCAACTGTGAAAGAAGGTTCCCCTTTGGAGAACATCTTTTAAAATTTCTTGTATTTCAGGTGTGATTTATTATTTTAGCATTTATATGACAGAATAATCTCTGTATTTGCATCTGTTTGGGGTAAGTTTTGCTCGACCAAGAATTCCATATACATTTTTAAACATTTAGTACTTTAAAGAAAATACTATTTTTTACTTGCACTATTTCCATTGAAATTTCACTCATGTGGAATTTAGGAAACAAAACGAGCAAAGGGAAAAAAACTATTGAGACAAATCAGAAAACAGACTCTTAATTGTAGAGAACAAACTGATGGTTACCAGAGAGAAGGGGTGATTGATGGGCTAAGTAGATAATGGGACTTAAGGAATTGACTTGTGATGAGTGCTGGGTGTTGCATGGAAGTGTTGAATCACTGTACAGTACACCTGAAACTAATAAAACATTGTATGTTGACTAACTGAATTTAAAGCGAATTGAAAAAAAATAATGCTTTTTCCTTCAATTTAATTTAATAACACAAAATCTTATTACAGTATTAGTGGTTTCTAAATGTAACCATATACTTATCTTCATCTATGTGTTCTATACATTGATATGTTTTCATGTCACTAAATATTGTCCTTTTATTTCATCCTGAAGAAATCCCTCAGCATTTCTTGCAACGCACACCTAGTGGTGAACTTGCCTCAACTTTTATCCATGAAATTATTTATTTGTCTTTTGTATCAAAAGGATAACTCTGCCAGACGGAGCAGTTTTGTCTGGAAATTGATTTCTTTCAACATCTTGAATATGCCGTTCAATTCTCCCTTGCCGTTAGGGTTTCTGCCAAGAAATCCACTGATAGCCTTAGGGGTTTCAATATATTTTTCTCTGGCTGCTTTTAGGATTTTTTTTCATTAATATTTGAGTGTTTCGTCATTTTATGTCTTAGAGAAGGTTGTTTTGAATTGATATAATAGAATGATATATTAGTTTTGTGAACCTGGGTGTCCAATTGTCTTCATAAGTTTGATAAGCTCTCAGAAGTAATACATATTTTTTAAAGATTTTATTTATTTATTTGACAGACAGAGATCACAGGTAGGCAGAGAAGCAGGCAGAGAGAGAGGGGGAAGCAGGCTCCCTGCCAAGCAGAGAGCCCAATGTGGGGCTCGATCCCAGGACCCTGGGATCATGACCTGACCCGAAGGCAGAGGCTGTAACCCACTGAGCCACCCAGGCACCCCACTGATACATATTTTTAAGTAAAACAAAATACAAAATAATACATATCTTAAGTAAATTTCTGCCCCTTTCTGTTCTCCTTCTGGAATTCCAGTGATTCTGTTTGTACATTTTCTTTGTTAGTGTTCCATACATCTGTAGTCTTTCTCCACTCCTTTTCTCTATTTATCTTTTTTTTTTCTATTTATGTATTTATTGTTAATTTTCTCTTGATTGGGTTATTTCCAAGTTCCTATTCTGTAGCTCACTAATTCTGTCTTCCATTTGGTATTCTTTGCTGTTTATTGCACTGTTCATTCCATTTACTAAAATCTTCAGCTGCATAATTTCTGTTTCCCTTTTATGAGTTCCATTTCATTGTAAAAGTACTATTCTTCCATATATTGTTTCCCTGATATCATTCAATTATCTTTTTGCTTTCTTGTAGCTCTTGAGTTCCCTCAGAATGGGTTTTTTCCCCCAAGATTTATGTATTTAGAGAAAGAGAGCATGGGAGGGGTGCAGCGGAGGGAGAGTCTTAAGCATCCTCTGCGCTGAGTGCCGAGCCCCACATGGGGCTCAATCTCAAGACACTGACATCACGACCTGAGCCAAAACCAAGAGTCAGATGCTCCACAAAGTAGGCCACTAGGTGCCCCTCAAAACAGCTATTTCAAATTCTGTATCTGTCAGATAGCTACATTTTCTGTCTTTGAGTTTAATTATTTGAGGCTTAGTGTTAGCTTTCGGCATTGGCAGGTTTCTTTGATTCTTCATGTGCCTTGCAATTGTTTGTTTGTTTGTTTTCATTTTTGTTTTTCCTTTGAAGGAGCAGACACCTTCTCAGTACTTTCCTGGGCAGTGGGATACACTGTTGGTCCTGCTAGATGTTGGCTTTCTCTGACTTTCTATGGATGTACTGTGCCACACTTCTTGTTTCCCCTTGTGGTAGAATTGGTAAGCATTTTATGTCATTTCTGGTTGTTCACCAACCTGGTGTCTGGAAAGCTCTCCTTTTTCCACAGTGTAGTTTGTGGTTTCTAACCTCCTACAGAGCCTGGTCTGATGTTCCTGGAGCTCATTCCACTACTGCACTCAGGAGCACATAGAGGGAGGGAGCTGGCCTCAGAATGAAGGAAGGTGTGTGTGTACACATCGGGCATTGAGCGGACTGGCAGGCCTGGGGAGGCCTGAAGTTCACTGAGGGCCTGGAGCATGGGCTTCCTCCTGAGGATCCACACAGGAAGTTGACTTAAAGGCCCTCCCTGCCCAGGATCCTCACATGAGGGTCACTCAGAGGCCCTTCCCACCGAGACTCCTCATAGGAGGGTCACTGAGAGGCTCTCTCCCTGAGGATCCTCACAGGAATATCACTCCCAGGCTCTACATCATCTTCCTGCCTAGGATCCTCATGTGAGGGTAAGTCAGGGGCTTGGGTATCAGCTTCCCACTGAGGAGCCCAGTCAGCAGGAACTGTGTCCCTTTAATGTCCTTCAACATTCTTACCTGCATCTGTATTTCCTCCCTCTTTCCAGTCACCTCCAAGCCTGGTCTCTCTGCCTTGGGTATTTGCAGGACAGAAGCAGTTTTCTGGAGCAGTGTCCCACACAGCGGGGGATCCAGGATCCACCCCCACTGTGGGAAAGGTCATCTGTGTCTGGTTCAGCCTCATGCTATGCTCTTGGAGGAAAGGACAGTCCTGGAGAAATTTCTCTTATGCTGTCCAGTGTACTCTAGCTCACTCCATCAGAACTCTCTCATTTCTTCTTGGAAGGCTGGACTTCTGCAGAGTCTCTTTCACTAGAGGTAGCCTGCCTGAGTCAATGCTCCCTGGGTTTTTCCCTGACGGCAGCCCAGACTGAGGTCTGCTCTCCGATTACCATGTGCACAGTGGGTGGGACTCCTCAAGGGTCCCTGCATCCCTGCATCCCACAGCTCCCCAGGTGGCACTCTTGTGGACAGAGGCCTACTTCATTGTTAAAAATGGGGACAGAGATGCTGATGTTATCAGCCATTCTCTAAATGTGGGATTTCTAGGGCAAATTTTTCTAGATTATCCTCCATGTTACTTATTGATAGTTCTGCTAAGTGTAGAATTCCTGATTGACAAGTTTTTCTGTCAGCACTAGAAAAAGGTGACACTTTCTTCTGACTTCCATAGTTTTAGATGAAAAATCCACTTTGATTCAAATGTGTTTTCCTATATAGGATTTTTTTTCCTTTATCATTGGTTTTTAGAACTTTTATGATGTTATGTGTTGGCATGGATTTCTTTTGGTTATTCCTATTTGAGATTCCTTCCTTCCTTCCTTCCGCTTTCTTTCTTTCTTATCTATAAGTTTATGGCCTTCACTAAATTTGGGGAATTTTTAGCAATGATTTCAGTCCCACATTCTGTGTCCTCTTCTTTCAGTACCTCAGTATTGCCAATTTTATGAACTTTATTTTTGTGACACAGATCCCAGAGCTCTGCTCATTTTATCTTTTGCTCTATTTTCTCTCTGTTATTTAGACTGAGTAAATCCTATTGATCTGCCATAATGTTCACTAGTCTTAAGTCATGATTCTACTGGACATAATTATAGTTTTATTTCAGCTATTGTTGTTTATGCCATAATTCTTTTTTTAGACATAAAAATAAATTTTATTTTTTATTATATTAGTCACCATAAAGTACCTTGATTTTTTTGATTTGGTGTTCCAAGATTCATTGTTTACCTATAACACTCAGTGCTCCATGCAATATGTGTCCTCCTTAATACCCATCAGCCAGCTAACCCATTCCCTGATCTCCCTCCCCACTAAAACCCTCAGTTTGTTTTTTGCAGTCCATAGTGTCTCATGGTTTGACTCCCCCTCTGATTTCCCCCACTTCACTTTTCTCTTCCTTCTCCTAACGTCCTCCATGCTATTCCTTATGTTCCACAGATAAGTGAAACCACATGATAATTGACTTTCTCTGCTTGACTTATTTCACTTAGCATAGTCTTGTTGTAATTCTTTGGTTATTTTTATAATGTCCATTTCCTTATTGAAGTTCACTTTTTACATTTTATAGTTATTTATAATTTGTTGTTGGCATGTTTTTGTAATACCTGATTTATAATACCTGCAGATAATTCCAACAGCTGATCCATCTTAGTATTGAAACTGGTTGATTGACTTCTCATTTCTTTGATTTTCCTTGTTCTTGATATGATGAGTGATTTACAAGTGTATACTAGGCTTTTGGGCTTATGCTAGAACCTATTTGAGTCTTCTAATTACTTATACCTTATTTAAGCTTAGCATCTGAAACATATTTTGGATTCCTGCCACTATCATTTGGTGATATTACATGATTTTTGAGGGATTCTGAACTTATAAAATGGAGATTATTCTTGCTTATCTGATCTGTACCTACTCAGTGCTTATGAGCTTTTCACCCTATCTCTCTTGGTGTCACTGAAGGAGAGAAGTCCTGACCTGTATTCCCCTCTGCTACTAGATATAGGGCAGGAGACACAGGGTCTAGGTGGACAGTTGAGAGACCCTAGTCCTTGTTCCTGGCTGGTGCTTGGTGGAATGCCATGGAATCCCTTGCCTGGATCATATTCTGTTGCTAGATGGAGATATAGGCGTGTGTGGGTCTGGATGACACTCTGCCTTTGAGTGCAGAGCCTAAGACACTAGTACCTAACTGTTTTTTGTCACTGGATGTAGACGAGCATGTTGTCAGGTCAAACACCTGTAAAGGGAATATAGGCAAGAAGAGGGGTACATCTGTTTCCTCTTGGTATGGGTTGGTGATTAGGTCAGCCAGGCTGGGTTCTGCAGTTACCACTGTTGTTACAAATTGGGCCTGTTTCTATAAGCAGGTTTGGGACAGGGAGTGGTTTAACCCCACAAGCTGAACCACAAACTGATGATGGCAGATGAACCCAAAGACTCCCACAAGTTAAGTTGTAAGTTCTAAGTTAAGTTAAGTTATGCTAAGTTCTGTGGTTGGTTGACTCTTCCAATCTGTCATGGGCCTAAGCCATGTGCTATCATGCTTGACTTTCCCATGCATCTGTGAGTTGACTTTAAACTCTGATCTGTTCTGAACCTGGCGGGAACAACATTTCTGTGGAAACATTGTTCTGCATTTCTCCAGTTATCTTTGGGTCCAGCAGACTTACCTGCAGTCGATTATAACAATGATTGATGCACAAAAGCGAGCAAGTTCACTTGCATAAGTAATTTCCCAGTCTCTGCATAATTTCCACTAACTTCCAGTCATCCCAAGTAGGTCACATGGCTTAGCCCAGGGAAGAAAATCTGGCTCAACAAAGTGAAAGTCAAATACATTTTTAAAGATGTGGACTTAATGAAAAAATATTGAAAAACAATGGATGTAGTTCTAATTATAAAGTCAAGATATGTGGTCATGAAATGAGTGATTGCTTTATAATATTTTATAAAACCTCTCATTATTTCTCAGAAATTTTCAGTGGATGTTTTATTTAAGAAAAAAAATACAAGTAAGGATTAATTTCAGGAAAATCTAACAGGTGGATCTATAAATATAGTTTTTGTATTGTTTTATAATCTGAGAACAGTTAATATTACAATCAGGTCATATATTGATCTAAGAGGAGAGATAGGAGGAAGGGGTTTGCTTGTATAATTTATGCATGTTGTATTGTGTTCCTTGGAGTAGGAGGGTCATTTGTTTCCTCTTCAGATATCAAGGAATTAGACTAGTACCAAACATTCAATTACTGTTAGTAATTTCTTCAGAAAAATGAACGGAGAACTATGCATTGGGTAAAAGGATCAATCCCTTACCAAAAACTACAGTTTCTTGAAGTTTTCAGTCTTTCATTTTATTGCAGAACATGATTTTCAGGACAATAAATTCCATAGGGTAACAACCTGACCTTTTCAGTATTGGAAATAGGTACTAAACCTTAGTTATTGTTGAAATATTTGCCTATATTACACAAACTAATGTCAGTAAAAGCTCATGCAGTGAGCATAGAATGTGAAGGCCAAGCCATGCTCTCTTGGGTATTTTGGACCACAAATTCACCTGTTCTTAGTTATTGACTTGGACGACTAAGTTAGCATATTAAAGTAGATGAGTCCACAATAGGTTTATTTGGATGAGGAAAAAGAGGAGATAGGAAACTGCTGCCATGATTTTAGGGCAATTAAAATTAAGTAATAGAAGTAATATTGACCCAGTTGATAGGTGCTGAATACGAATATTACTGGCACTGCATTTCAAGTCATGACCATCTCTGCCTTAGACAGACACAGTAGCAGAGAAAGAGACTCCAAGCCTGGGAGTCAAATGTTCTGGATTGCCATCTCAGCTCTGTCACTTTGGTGACACAGGGGTCTGTAAATGCCTCCAGCTTTCTCATACATAAAATGAAGGATTGGGTTTGATAAGTGATTTAATTCAACAAAAATAGAGTGTCTTTTATGCTCTACTGATAAGAGTTTTATTGATGTATGAAATTGGTAAATTATTGATTACCTTTGGGGAGCTCATCTTTTACCTTTTTGATTCTGTGATGAGTAGATGGACTTTGTTTTACTGCTTATTCAGTCTCTGGGTGGCAAAGACTGCAAATTGAAGTTCTTCTCTGAGAGAATATTCTTTGGTTTCATCTTAGTGGATACCAACCACAGAAGACGTGGTCCAGGATTGGTGAAAAAGGAATGTTCCGGCCCATGACACTTGAGAAGAATGTGTGTTCTACTGCTTTTGAATCGTCTGTTCGTGTTCATAAGGTCCATTTATTTTAAAATGTTCAATTCCAGTGGATTTTTTGCTAATTTTCTACCTGGACAATCTACTCATTGTTCATGGTGGAATATTGTTTTCTAAGATCTGAGAGTATTTGTGTAGAGTCTTTCGGTGCTTTGGTGTTGAGCAGTGAATGTATTTGAAATTGCTAAATCTTTTTGGTGTTATTGACCCCTTTATCATTATATAATGCCTTCTTTGCCCATTATTCTTTTTGGCTGCAAGTCTATTTTGTCTGATATAAGTATGGCTAGGCCTACATATTTTGGGTTTCCCTTTGCTCCCTTTCCATCCTGTACTTTGAGACTATGTGTGTCTTTAGAGCTGAAATCACTCTTCTGTAGGCAGCTTATAATTGAGTTTTTTTTTTTTTAACCCATCCAGCTATTGTGCCTTTGATTGGTGAGTTCAATACATTTGCAGTTGGAGTGATTATTGTTATATAAGGACTTACTACTACCATTTCATCTTGGGCCTTCTGGTTATTTTATATCTCCATTGCCTTTTCCCCTGCTTCTACTTCTGTCTACCTTGGTAAGTTGGTGGTTTTCCATGGTGATTTGTGCAGTCTCCCTTTTTAATGTTTCATGTTTCTGCTCTGCTGTAGATTTTTGCTTTGTGGAAACCATGAGGTTTACATGAAACCTCTAATAGTAACTTATTTGTATTCACCTATAAAGGTTCCAACCTTGGGGCGCCTGGGTGGCTCAGTGGGTTAGGGCCTCTGCCTTCAGCTCAGGTCATGATCCCGGGGTCCTGGGATCGAGCCCCGCATTGGGCGCTCTGCTCAGTGAAGAGCCTGCTTCCTCCTCTCTCTGCCTGCCTCTCTGCCTACTTGTGATTTCTGTCAAATAAATAAAATCTTTAAAAAAAAAAAAAGGTTCCAACCTTGTACTCTTCTAGTTTTATCTTTTGAAGTTACAAATTAGCTCTTTTCCTGTTGTGAGTTTGTTACCAGCTAGCTAGAATTACTAGCTGGAATTTAATTTACTAGCTAGAATTATTTTTTTATATTTTTCCTTTAATTTGCATTCTATAATTATTTAAAACACTATTCTAAAATAGAATTTATTTTCAAATTCTATTTGTCCATTCATCACTGTAATCAGTTTGTGCTACTTTCCCCTTTGTACTTCAGCTTGAAGAACTCCTTCCAATATTTCTTATAAGGCATGTCTAATGGTGGTAAACTCTTTCAGCTTTTGTTTGTCTAGGAAAAGCTTTACTCCTTTTTTATATCTAAAGGATAACTGCCACGTAGGGTATTCCTGGATTGCAATTTTTATTGTACAATACTTTGAATATGCAATTCCAGGCTCTCTTGGCCTGTAGAATTTCTATGGAGAAATTTTCTCATAGCCTAACAGTGGTTCCTTTGTAATTACTTGATTCCCTTTGTAATTGCTTGATTTCCCACCAATGATTTCATTTAAAGTTCTTTATCATTGACTTTTGAGAGGTTTTTTTGTTTTTGCTTTTGTTTTTCTTTTGTTTTGTATAATTGACACACAATATTACATTGTTTTCAGGGGTACAGTATAGTGATTCAACAAGTTTATAAGTAATGCTATGCTTATCACAAGTGTAACTATCATCTCCTATCACACATTATTATTAAAATACCATTGATTATATTCCTCATGCTGTACTTTTTTTGCCATGACTTATTCCTTGCATGAGTAGAAGCCTGTATCTCCCTCCTGCCTTCACTCATTTGCCTAGCCCCTTAAAATCCTCCTTTACCAGGGATGTCTGGGTAGCTCTGTGGGTTAAGCTGCTGTCTTCAGCTCAGGTCATGATCCCAGGGTCCCGGGATCGAGTACCGCATTGGGTTTCCTTGCTTGGCAGGGAGCCTGCTTCTCTCTCTGCCTCTGCCTGCCACTCTGCCTGCTTGTGCGTGACAAACAAACAAATTTAAAAAAATCTTAAAAAAAAAAAAAAACCTCCTTTGCCAACCATCAGTTCTCTGTGTTCATGGGTCTCATTATGCTTTTCATTTGCTTATTCTTTTGCTTTTAAAAAAAAAATTAAGATTCAACACTCCTGTGTCTATTTCACCAGATATGGAAACAACCAAGTGTCCATTGATAAAAGAATGGATAAAGAAGATGTGGCATATATATAAATATAATGGAATATTACTCAGCCATAAAAATAATGTCTTGCAATTTATGACGATATGTATTGACCTAAGGAGTGTTATGCTAAGATGAATAAGCCAGGCAGAGAAAAATAACATATAGCTTTTGACAGTTTTAAATAATACTTCTTAGAAAAGGTCTTCTGCATTGACATAATGTGGTGTTCTATTAGCTTCTTGGAGTTGTATGTCCAGTCTTTTCCCAATTTGGGAAATTCCTGCCTTCTATTTCCCTTGAGTAAATTCTCTGCCTCCTTCTCTTTTTTCTCATTCTTCTTGGATACTCACAATTATTTAATTTATTTTTTCAAGTTTTTATTTAAATTCCAGTTAGCTAACATATAGTGCAATATTCATTTCAGGAGTAGAATTTAGTGATTCATTACTTGAGTACAGCACCCAGTGCTCATCACAAGAGGTACCCTCCTTGATATCCGTGATTCTTGTGTTGGCTTTATAATTGATTATGATAACTACTGTAGAGTTTCTTCACTACTTTTAAATTTAGGTCTCTCCTCTTCTATTTGCATTATTTAAATCCTCTCTTCCAGATCACTTTTCTGTCTCCCATCTGATCTGCTCAGACTGATGGCAGGAATCATGTTCTTTCTCTTGTCAGTGTCTGCCTTTTTCCTTTTCCTTGCTGTGTCCTTGTCACAGAGGTCCCTTCTCAGAAATCTGGGTGTTGCTGACCAGAAAAGGGACCTCCAACTGCAGCCCACACAGTTGGGCAGACTTTCACTTACCACTTTAATTTTCCACCTGTGATGCTGCTGCCATTGCTGCTGCCTCCACCAGCACCACTACCACTGGTGCCACTGCCACTGATGAGCTCTTTGGAGTATTTCTTTTCTTTCTTTCTCTCTCTCTCTCTCTCTTTTTTTCCTTCTCACCCTATTGGAAGTAGAGAGGGACTTTTCTCAGATGTTACTTTTAGTATTGGAATGTGGTTGAACTCCTGAAAGTAAATCTCACGATATTTTGGTGCCATTCCTAAGACAAAATGTCTTAGAGTTAATGAACTATCTGCATTAGCCCTCCAGCAACTAATCAATTACCATTTTAGCCCTCCCTACCCAGACTACTCCCTACCCAGACTGGTTCCCTTGGTAGTTTCCACTTTTGAGCCTCTGGTCTGGTAAGTTATGACTCTACATATTTGCCTGTCTATCTCTTCTGTTTTGGGGGGCAATAACTTGCCCTATGTCCACTCTTTTCTGGATTAGAGGATCTTGTTGATTTTCCAGTCTGTTCAGCTTTTTTTTTTTTTTAAGATTTTTATTTATTTGACAGACAGAGGTCACAAGTAGGCAGAGAGGCAGGCAGAGAGAGAGAGGAGGGAAGCAGGCTTCCCCACTGAGCAGAGAGCCCGATGTGGGGCTCGATCCCAGGACTCTGAGATCATGACCTGAGCTGAAGGCAGAGGCTTTAACCCACTGAGCCACCCAGATGCCCCTCTGTTCAGCTTTTTACTTAGTGTTAGCAAGCAGTGGTCACTTCTAAACTTCTTATGTACAACTGGAAATCAGGAGTCATTTCTTCAGTTAATTTTTGAAATTAAATGATTTTTAACTTTAATTAGCTATTTATATACCAAATCTCTTCCAACAAACATTGAGGTAATCAGTGCCTTTCAGGAGAATGTTGATAAATTCGAAATTAAATGATCTCCAAATTTTCCCTTTTTCCAAAGTGGAAAGCTTGTGTGCTTTTCCTTTTCTCTATCTTATATCACATTTGGCATGTTTATTTTTCTTTTTCTGCAGTGGCTCAATGGTACCACACATTCTGTTCCTTTACTTTTCATCTGCTTCCGTCTGGAAACTAGGTTAATAAAGACGCACTATTGTATTTGGAAAAAAAGATTCTTACAGGATGCCTGGGTAGCTAAGTTGGTTAAATGTTTCCCTGCTCAGGGGAATCCTGCTTCTCCGTCTGCCTGCCCCTCCCCCTGCTTGCATTCTCTTTTTCTCTGATGAATAAATAAATAAAATATTTTTTAAAAGCCTCTTAGATCATTCATTATTGAATTCAAATTAAAAGAGGGCAAAGGTTGGGGGTACATGTGGAAAATTATTTTGTGTAGTTGTTTACCTCTCTTTTCATTAAATTGATAAGGCTTCTGGGAATGAGAAACAGATGCTTCTCTCCATTAATTCCCAAGACTCAAGAACATGGCATGTAGGAAACACATTTTTCAAGTGTTCTCAGTCTGTGATCCCAAAATGAGCCCTCTAAAAATGCTTTGTAGAGAATCTACAGCACAGAGGCCAATGAAAAACTACAAAGGGATTGAAGCAAAAGGGATAGGAAAATTCACAGCATTTGCATATATCTCCATGAAACTTGCTTGCCCCTGTAGAGCAGTTGAAACTGGGAGGAACCTCCCATAGCAAAATCCCTCCCCTGAGACTAAAGCAAAGAGAGGACTGTATAGTCAATATTCTCTTTGTCTGGGGGGAGTCCAGGGACTGGTTTCTGTATAGCTTCACTAAGAGTGCTTATGGGGCCGGGAGCAGAATTTGGAAGCCGCTAGAACCACTTTATAGCTACAGTTCTACAAGTGGACAACAGGGGGAATGAGAAATCAGAAACAGTGCAGAAACTTTTTATCTTGATGGAGTTCCAAAAGTTCATTTTCGCTTTTGATTCCTTTGCCTTTGGAGACATGTCTTGAAAGAAGTTGCTGTGGCTGATGTCAAAGAGGTTACTGCCTATGCTCTTCTCTGGGATATTGATGGACTCCTGCCTCACATTGAGGTCTTTCATCCATTTTGAGTTTATCTTTGTCTGTGTATGGTGTAAGAGAATGGTTGAGTTTCATTCCTCTACACATAGCTGTCCAATTTTCCCAGCACCATTTATTGAAGAGACTGCCTTTTTTCCACTGGGTATTTTTTTCCTACTTTGTTGGAAATTATTTGACTGTAGAGTTGCAATCCATATATGGACTCTCTACTTGGTTCCATTGGTCTGTGTGTCTGTTTCTGGGCCATTACCATGCTTTCCTGGTGATCACAGCTTTGTAGTAAAGCTTGAAATCAGGCAACATGGTTCCCCTAGTTTTGTGTTTCTTTTTCAACATTTCCTTAGTGATTCAGGTCTTTTCTGGTTCCATACAAATTTTAGAATTCTTTGTTCCAGCTCTTTGAAAAATGCCAGTGGAAACTTGATGAGGTTGGTTTTGAAAGTATAGATTGTTCTAGACAACATAGACATTTTCACAACATTTATTCTTTTTTTTTAAAGATTTTATTTATTTATTTGACAGACAGAGATCACAAGTAGGCAGAGGCAGGGAGAGAGGGAGGAAGGGAAGCAGGCTTCCTGCCGAGCAGAGAGCCCGATGCGGGCCTCGATCCCAGGACCCTGGGATCATGACCTGAGCCAAAGGCAGAGGCTTTAACCCACTGAGCCACCCAGGCGCCCACAACATTTATTCTTTTTATCCATGAGTGGATGTTTTTCCATCTTTTTGTGTCCGCACAGCCAAGAAGCTTCTGCACAGCAAAGGAAAAAGTCAACCAAACAAAGAAGCAACACATGGGAAGGGAGAATATATTTGCAATGACTTTACAGATAAAGGGCTGGTATTTATAAAGAACTTCTCAAACCCAACACCCAAAAAACAAATAAGTAAAAAATGGGCAGAAAACATGAACAGACACTTCTCCAAAGAAGATACACGAATGGCTAACAGAGATAGGAAAAAACATTCATCATCATTAGCCATCAGGGAGATTCAAATCAACACCACACTGGGATACAACCTTATACCAGTTAGAGTGGCTAAAATTAACAAGACATGAAACAACAATTGTTGGTGAGGATGTGGAGACAAAGGGAACTCTCTTATACTCTTGGTGGGAATGCAAGCTGGTGCAGTCACTCTGGAAGACAGTCGGAGGTTCATCAAGACACTAAAAATAAAGCTGCACTATGACCCAGCAATTCCACTACTAGGTATCTTTCCCCAAAGATACAGATGTGAAAGGAAAGGGCACATCCCCCCAATGTTCATAGCAGTAATATCCACATTAGCCAAATTGTGGAAGGAACTGAGATGCCCTTCAACAGATGAAGGGATAAAGAAGATATATTTTATATATACAATGAGATATTACCCAGCCATTAGAAAGAATGAATACCTACCCATTGCATTGACATGGGCAGAACTGGAGGGGATTACGTTAAGTGAAATAACTCAAGAACAGAAAGACAATTCTCCTATGGTCTCACTTATACATGGAACATAAGGAATAGCATAGAGGACATTAGGAGAAGGAAGGGAAAAATGAAGGGGGGGTCAGAGTGGGAGATAACCATGAGAGACTATGGACATCAGGAAACAAACTGAGGGTTTTAGAGGGGAGGGAGGTAAGGGGATGGGTTAGCCCCATGAAGGGTGTTAAAGGGGATGTATATTGTATGGAACACTGGGTGTTACATGCAAACAATGAATCATGGAACACTACATCAAACACTAATGAAGTACTGTAAGTACTGTATGTAATGAAATACATCAAACACTAATGAAGTACTGAATCATGGAACATTGCCTCAAACAACAATGACTAACATGGCCTAACAAAGAAAAATCATAAAGTTTCAGTAGCTGAGATAAATGGTTGTTTATTCAAATGCCCAAATCTCACTAACAGATGACAATGCATAAAAGAAACAGAAACAAGGCCCCCCAAAGGAGCCGAATAATACTACATACACCAAACCTATGGAAAAGCATATTTATAATATTTCTGAAAAAGCATTTAAAGTATTCTTCATAAAGATTCTCAATGAACTAAAGGGGAGCACATCTAGGTAAACATATCAGGAAAATATTACATGAGCAGATTGAGAATATCAACTAAGAGATAGACACTATAAAAAAGGACCAAACTAATTCTGAAGCTGAAAAATAAACTGAGATGAAAGTGCCCATAAAGACAGGACATTTGAAATCTTTGAGTCAGAGAAAGAAAAATATATGATTTCAATCATATGTGGAATTGAAGAAACAAATGAGCAAACAAACAAACAAAACAAAACAAAAAACAACACAGAAACCAACCAAGAAACAGACACTTAAATCTAGAGAACAAAGTGATGGGGAATGGGTAGAACAGGTCACAGGAATGAAGGAGTGCACATGTGATGAGCACTGGGTATTGTAGGAAGTGTTGAATCACTAAATTGTACATGTGCAACTAACATTATACTCTATGTTAACCAACTGTAATTTAAATAAAAAACTAAAACAAAATTTCATTACCATAATCAATAGCATCTAGGATTTTTCCTATGTTCTGGAAGTTTAATAGTTTTCCATATTTAGGTCTATGGTCCATTTTAAGAAAATTTTTAAAGGATTTTATTTATTGATTTGATAGACAATGTTTATTTATTGATTTGATAGATTGATTTGAGACACAGGGAGAGGGAACGCAAGCAGGGCTGGGGAAGAGGGAGAAGCAGACCCTCCGCTGAGCAGAGAGCCTGATGCGGGGCTCGATCCTAGGACTCTGGGATCATGACTGGAGCCAAAGGCCTGGTGCCCCTTAACTAAATTTTTTAAATGGGGTAAAGTCAGTGTCTAGAACATTTTTTTTTCTTTTGCATGCAGGTGTCCAGTTTTTATAGCACCATTTGTTAAAATATTATCTTTTCTCCAATGCACTGTCTTTGTCCAAGATTGGTTGATTATATTATATATTTAGTATATTTTTTTAAGAACCTATTTCTGATCTATTTTCTTCCAAAGGTCTATTTAGTTCTTTTGCAAATACCATGTAGTCTTGATCAACAAAGATTTATAGGAAGTCTTGAATTCAGGTAACAGTAGTTTTCCAACTAAGTTCCTTTGATAATTTTCTAATCATATGATTTTGTTTTATAGTTCTTGAGTTGTAGGGTTTCTTTATATATTCCAGATATCATCTCCTTATATTTTTCAAATATTTGTTTTTCAAATATTTTCTATCATTCCATTGTTTGCCTTTTCACCCTGGGTGTTTTCTTTCCTGTAAGGAAAAATTCTAGCTTTATCTTTTCACACTTGTTTATTTTTGCTTTTTTTCCTTGTTCTTTTTGGTGTCATATCCAAGCAATTTTTTTATTAATATATAATGTATTATTTGTTTCAGGGGTATAGGTCTGTGATTCAGCAGTATTACACAATTCACAGGGCTCACCATAGCACATACCCTCCCCTATGTCCATTACCCAGTCACCCCATCCATACCACCTTCCTCTACTCCAGCAACCCTTAGTTTGTTTCCTGAGATTGAATCTCTTCAGGTTTGTCTCCCTCTCTGGTTTTGTCTTGTTTTGTTTTCCCTTCATTCCCCAAGATCCTCTTTCTTGTTTCTCAAATTCCTCATATCAGTGAGATCATATGATAATTGCCTTTCTCTGACTTGTTCCGGTTAGCATAATACCCTCTAGTTCCATCCACCTTGTTGTAAATGGCAAGATTTTGTTTTGATTGCTGTGTATTCCATTGTGTGTGTGTGTGTGTGTGTGTGTGTGTGTGTGTGTCACATCTTCTTTATTCATTCATCTGTTGATAGACATCTAGGTTCTTCCCATAATTTCGCTATTGCTGATATTGCTGCTATAAACATTTGGGTGCATGTGCCCCTTCGGATCACTACCTTTGTATCTTTAGGGTAAATAACCAGTAGTGCAATTGCTGGGTTATGGGGTAGCTCTATTTTCAACATTTTGAGGAGCCTCCATGCTGTTTTCCAGAGTAGCTGCACCAGCTTTCATCACCACCAACAGTGTAGGAGGGTTACCCTTTCTCTGCATCCTTGCCAACACGTGTCATTTCCTGACTTGTTAATTCTAGCCATTCTGACTGGTGTGAGGTGGTATTTCGTTGTGGTTTTGATTTGTATTTCCCTGATGCCGAGTGATGTGGAGCCCTTTTTCATGTGTTTGTTGGCCATCTGGATGTCTTCTTTGCAGAAATGTCTGTTCATGTCCTCTGCCCATTTCTCGATTGGATTATTTGTTCTTTGGGAGTTGAGTTTGAGAAGTTCTTTAGGCATTTTGGATACTGGCCCTTTATCTGATATGTCATTTGTGAATATCTATCAGTTGTCTTTTGGTTTTATTGACTGTTTCCTTTGCTGAGCAAAATCTTTTGATCTTGATGAAGTCCCAATAGTTTATTTTTGCCCTTGTTTCCCTTGCCTTTGGCGATGTTTCTGGGAAGAATTTGCTGCAACTGAGGTCGAAGGGGTTGCTGCCTGGTGATCTCCTCAAGGATTTTGATGGACTCCTGTCTCACCTGGAGGACTTTCATCCACTTTGAGTTTATTTTTTGTGTGTAGTGTAAGAAAAAATGGTCCAGTTTTATTCTTCTGCATGTGCCTGTTCAATTTTCCCAACACCGTTTGTTGAAGAGACTGTCTTTTTTCCAATGAACATTAATTCCTGCTTTGTCAAAGATTAGTTGACCATAGAGTAGATGGTCCATTTCTGGGGTCTCTATTAATAGAGATCTCTATCAATCTCTATTGATTTATGTGTCTGTTTTTGTGCCAGTACCATACTGTCTTGTTGATTACAGCTTTGCAATAGAGGTTGAAGGCCGGAATTGTGATGCTGCCAACTTTGGCTTTCTTTTTCAACATTCTTCTGGCTATTCATAGTCTTTTCTAGTTCCATATAAATTTTATGATTATTTTTTCCATTTCTTTGAAAAAATGGATGGTATTTTGACATGATGTTTTGCTTTAGATGTGTGGATTGCTTTTGGTAGCATAGACATTTTCACAATATTTGTTCTTCCAATCCATGAGCTTGGATCATCTTTCCATTTCTTTGTGTCTTCCTCAATTTCTTTCATGAGTACTTCATAGTTTTCTGAGTACATATTCTTTCCCTCTTTGGTTAGGTTTTTCCTAGGTATCTTATGGCTTTGGGTGCAATAGTAAATGACATTGATCCCTTAATTTCTCTTTCTTCTCTCTTGCCTTTGGCGTTTTTAAAAGCCATCCAACTGGCAAAAAAGAAGTCAAACTCTCACTTTCACAGATGATATGACACTTTATGTGGAAAACCAAAAAGGCTCCACTCCAAAACTGAGAGAACTCATACAGTAATTCAGTAAAATGTCAGGATATAAATAAATGCACAGAAATCAGTTGTATTTCTATACATTCAATTGTTTTTTGTCCAAATTATATTTTTATTTACTACATAAAAGTATGCAACTTTATTTCTTATGTATGTCTTTTACATTCTTGACTAGTTTATATGCCTCTGATAGTATGGATTATATGTGTTTTCTCAGTGAATGAAAGTATGTATCAGTCAATAAGGGTTGGTAATATATTTTTTGAAAAAATATATTAGATACATTCATATTTTGTAATTTTCTTACATATTTAAATATATGTTCACTAACTATATGAAGTAGTTACCACAATTCAGTTTGATAATCAGTAATCAGTTTGATATCAATAATGATCTATCTCCTATGGTTTTTGTAAAGTTATAAAAAACTGTACTTTTTAGAAGAATCCCTAATACAACATGAGTATTAAATAAATGTATATGGTGGTGATGGTGATGAGGATGAAGATGATGATGATGATGATGATGAAGATGAAAACACATCCCATGACATTATACTGCAATTAAAGGACTGATTCCTGTCAATAGCATCTGTAATGATTTTGCTGATTTCCTTTTTATTTTTTAGGCTCAATCTATTTCTTATAGAAGTTGTATTTACAAGTTCTTTTCTAATTCAAGAAACTTTTAATTAGAATTGTTATAAATTATTCTCTGGAGTGTTGTTTCAGTAGAAACTCTGTCCCTAGAGAAGCAGAAATAATGAACTCAGGCTTTCCTCCTGTTTTTATATTACAATAATCTGTACATGTGATCATTGGCACACCATAGTATTGCATCATTCATTCCTACATGGAGTCTTATACAGTGTCCTATAGTCATAGTCATATACTCCCGTGCCTTGTTTCTTAACATTCTGAGATTGTCAGGAGAATGCAGTCCATAGAAATGATTCCAATCATGGATGACACCCAAACCATGCAGTTATAAAGGAGGAATACTCTGAAACCATGCACTTGCATGTTCATAAAAATTCTGAGGTAAACTTTAGCAGGTAAGCAAATAATTGACAATATTCTCTTCTTTCAATTGATGGTCTTTCTTTCCCCTCCATTTTTCACTTACTGATAACCTTATGCAAAATTTTGGAATTGACTGAAAGGATTGTTATTGTCACAATTTGAGACTTTAGTGTTTGTCTTATATTACTAGTGTCCTCAAGGCATCCATTAATTGCCCATGATCAAACCAATTATCTAGCAGATCACAGGAAAGACTCTCAAATAAAACACCTTACTCCACAATTACTTCTTTTTTCTTTTCCACCAAATCCATCAATATTTCCTTTCCTGTCTGTGATTATAGGAAAGTAAACTGTAGCCCTTCATACTATGTCACCACATTAAGAAATTTAGTTCCTATTAACTAAACTACTGAATTTGTGTTATTATATTAGGAATGGTCATTATAAAGAGTCACAGTAAAAAATCCCAACTTTGATCCAATTCTTTCTCTTCTATCATAAAGTGAAAAACACACATAATTCAGAGATTTATCTGAGGAAATTCTCACTTGCTTCCTCATTGTAAAGTCAATAAATAAGAATAAAACTTAATGAAATAATAAATAAATATTTTGGGTCAGGAAAAAAAATCACCAAACCTAAATTAAAGACACAAGATCTTGTCTTATTTCCAACATTGACCCTTCAATAATATAAATTTTAGCTAATCTCTACAATATTCATCCATCATATCTATTGAAGAGTAGCAGAAGACATTCCTATTTAAATTAACATTTCCAACACCTATCAGTAACAAATTTGTGTTTCTTGTAATCTGAAATTTGAAATCACTCCTTAATTCAAACTTTTATTTAACAAAAAAAACCCCAAATTAATAAAAACAGCAATAAAAAAAAGCTCCTCTCCAAGAATGGTGCTGTTTTCTCTGTACTTTTTATTTTTGATTTGTGGTATGAACTGTACAAAATTAGGCTTTGTTGCTTCTCTTAGTCAAATTCAAAAAAATCAATTCTTTTCCCCTTCTTCCCTAATGTTTTCTATGTTTGAATTCCAAGATAAATTTAATCCATACTTATAAAATCATATGTTTGTTTCTTTTTCTTTTTCTTAAAAGACCTCTGAACATCTTATTCACTATGAAATGTCATTCTATAGAGAGATTACATGAGGCTGACTTTACCTTCCTTAGTGGTCAATTTAACTGTAACAGAAGTTAGAACCTGTAACTCAGGAGTCAGGAACCTATTACTGATCGTGTATAGTTTTGTTGTTGTCATTTTTTAAAAATTTTTTATTTATTTTCAACGTAACAGTATTCATTGTTTTTTCACCACACCCAGTGCTCCATGCAATCTGTGCCCTCCCTAATACCCACCACCTGGTTCCCCCAACCTCCCACCCCCCGCCCCTTCAAAACCCTCAAGTTGTTTTTCAGAGTCCATAGTCTCTCATGGTTCACCTCCCCTTCCAAATTCCCTCAACTCCTTTCTCCTCTCCATCTACCCTTGTCCTCTATATTATTTGTTATGCTCCACAAATAAGTGAAACCATATGATACTTGACTCTCTCTGTTGGATTTATTTCACTCAGCATAATCTCTTCCAGTCCCAACCATGTTGATACAAAAGTTGGGTATTCGTCCTTCCTGTTGGAGGCATAATACTCCATAGTGTATATGGACCACATCATTGTTCTTTTTAATGCTTTTTATTCTGAATGATAATAAAATAGCTTTTAAAGATATTTTATTTATATATTATTATATTATATTATATTATATTATATATATATTATATATATATATTATATATTATATATTATATTATTATATATATTATATTATATAATATATATGTATTATATTATTATATTATTATATATTAATATATACATATATACACATATATGTATATATGTATATATTAATACAGAATGAGACTTGACTGCAATTCTGCCAGCACTTTGAATGAATGCCTTTACATCTGAAGGGATTAAGGTCACTGTGATATATCTATATCAAAGGGCACTAGTCATCTGTTCACATGAAGAGCTAACTTCAGTCTCAGAGTCCCTACACAGAGGGGAGCCTCACTCGTCTTTCAAAAGAGCACTTTTCACAATCTTACTGTAGAACTGTCTTCCATAGGTCATCTAAGGATATATATATACTGGAAAAATGTAATTTGTTTAATTTTTTCCATTGTCATTCCTCCACAAAGAGAAAGATGACGGATAGCTATAGACAGTGTATGTCCAACGTTGAGTTGTAAAGACCGACCATGAACGTATCTTTTTTATTATGTCAGGTGGAAGTGGCAACATTATGGATCACAGAAACAAGACCAGAGTCACTGAGTTCATTCTTCTGGGGTTTCAGAATGAGAAAGAAATAGAAATTCTTCTTTTTTTTGCCTTCCTGCTCATGTACATGACGTCTCTGATTGGCAACACCATGATCATCCTTTTAGTGTGTGGTGACTACCGTCTGCATTCACCCATGTATTTCTTTGTAGCCAATCTTTCTTTCCTTGAAGTTGCCATCACCTCCACAGTGGTACCTAAGATGTTAGCTAACACATTTTCCCTAACAAGATCAATATCCTTTGTGGGATGTCGTACTCAATCTTTCTTCTACTTCTTTCTGGGATCCACAGAATTCTTCATTCTGGCCGTCATGTCTTTTGATCGATATATTGCCATTTGCAACCCACTGAGGTATGCCATCATCATGAATAAACAGACATGCATATTCTTGCTTCTAGGATCTTATGTGGGTGCATTATTGTCAATTTTAGTGCCATCAGTCTTAACTGCTCCTCTTCCCTTTTGTGGGCCAAATATAATCAATCACTTTTTTTGTGACAGTGGCCCAATGCTAAAGCTGGTGTGTGCAGACATCTCTCTGGTTGAGGTGGCTGACTTTATCTCTTCTGCTGTGTTGCTCTTGGGCTCTTTGCTCCTGACAGGAGTGTCTTACATGTACATTATTGTTACTATCCTTAGAATTCCCTCTGCCCAGGGATGACAGAAAGCTTTCTCCACCTGTGTTTCACATATCACTGTAGTGACGCTTTATTACGGAAGCTCCATCTTTATCTATGTCCGCCCAAAAAAGGAAAATGTGATGGATGTTAACAAATTTGCCACAGTGCTGAACACCATTGTAACACCAATGCTGAACCCTTTCATCTACAGCCTTCGAAATGAGAAAGTCAAAGAATCCCTGAGTGATGCCTTCAAAAAATGTGTAGGGATGGTGACAAATTCAAGAGCTTTAAGATCTGAAAAATAATACCTTTGCAATAAAGATATCTTCATATGGCGAAAAAATGATTTTGTCATGTAACTAAAAGTTACTATTCTGCCAAAAGGAAGAAATTCAGGTGAACATAGATAACTTCCTAAGCCATATCCAGGTTTACTGAAGAGTAATGCACATAGATCTGAAAATGTGTACATGCATTTGTAATATATACACACATATTGATAGGCAAACTGAATATGTAAGTAATTATCATTGTTTCCTTTTGTTTTTGTAACTCCAGTGTTTTAAAAATAAAATCCTAGGGGTGCCTGGGTGGCTCAGTTAAGTGTCTGCCTTCAACTCAGGTCATGACTCAAGTGTCCTGCGATCAATTCAAGGAGCCAGATGTGGACATCTGTCTCCTTGCTCAGCAGGGAGCCTGCTTTTAACACTGCCATCCACTCCTCCTACTTGAGAGCTTGTTCTCTCTTTCTCTCTCTCTCTCTGCCTTTTGCTGACAAAAAAATAAATGAAATCTTGAAAAATAATTAAATTCTTGTACAATCTAGTGATTTGGATCAAACAGGGCTAGTATTAGGTGTTTCTGCCTTTGGTATGTTCTTAGCATTATTACACAGTAGGAAATTACATTAGCTAATGAACTTTGGACATAAAATACTTTATAAGAGGATTTTTTTAAGCTGCTACTAATAATAATCTTGGAATAATATAGGTTGCATTATTTTTTCACAATTTGAGTGGACAGTCAAAATATCTTACTTGCTTATAAGCACAGAAATCATTCTAAATAAAGAATTTGGACTAACGTAAACTATGATCCATCATTGTTGCATTGTTGCTAGGAATTCTATATTTCACAGAAACTTTTTTTTTTCATGAGAAACAAGTAATTTCAAAAATATTCTGTCAGTTCACTTTTCCTTTTCTTTTCCTAATGTTCTCCATGTTATTCCTTATGCTCCACAAGTAAGTGAAACCATACGATAATTGACTTTCTCTTTTTGACTCATTTCACTCAGGATAATCTCTTCCAGTCCCATCCAAGTTGATACAAAAGTTGGGTATTCATCCATTCTGATGGAGATGCGATATTTCATTGTATATATGGAGCACATCTTCTTGATCCATCCACCCGTTGAGGACATCTTGGTTCTTTCCACAGTTTGTCGATCGTGGCCATTGCTGCTATGAACATTGGGGTACAGATGGCCCTTTTTTCACTACATCTGTATCTTTGGGGTAAACACCCAGTAGTGTAATTGCAGGGTCATAGGGTAGCTCCACTTTTAATATCTCAAGGAATCTCCACACTGTTTTCCAAGGTGGCTGCACCCACTTGTATTCCCACCAACAGTGTAAGAGTGTTCCCATTTCTCCACACTCTCTCCAACACTTCTTCTTTACTGTCTTGTTAATTTAGGCCATTCTAACTGGCGTAAGGTGCTATCTCAATGTGGTTTTGATTTGAATCTCCCTGATGGCTAATGATGTTGAACATTTTTTCATGTTTCTGTTAGCCATTTGTACGTCTTCTTGGGAGAAATGTCTGTTCATGTCTTCTGCCCAGTTTTTGATGTGATTAACTGTTTTGTGTGTGTCGAGTTTGAGGAGTTCTTTATAGATCTCAGATATCAGACCTTTGTCTATAGTGTCATTTGCGAATATCTTCTCCCATTCTGTGGGCTGCCTCTTTGTATTGTTGACTCTTTCCTGTGCTGTGAAGAAGCTTTTTATCTTGATCAAGTCCCAAAAGTTCACTTTTGTTTTTGTTTCCCTTGTTCTTAGAGACATGTCTTGAAAGAAATTACAATGGCCAATTTCAAACAGGTCTATACCTATGTTCTCCTTTAGGATTTTGATAGATTCCTGCCTCACATTGAGGTCTTTTATCCATTTTGTGTTTATCTTTGTGTATGGTGTAAGAGAATGGTCAAGTTTCCTTCTATACAAATTGGAAGGGGAGAAAAACCATGAGAAACTGTGGACTGTCAGAAAAAAATGGAGGGATTTGGAGGGGGGATTGGGGGATGGATGAGCCTGGCAGTGGGTATTATGGAGGGCACGTATTGCACGGAGCACCGGGTGTGGTGCATAAACAATGAATTTTGCAATGCTGAAGAGAATAAAATTATTTTAATAATACTCTGTGACATAAGAAATTTTTTTTAAAAATACACAAAATCACAAAGTTACTATTCTCATGTACAATAGTATTTTTTGACCATTAAATACTCAATGAATGTTCCAAGCATGGCTTTAGTCTTGCTTGAAGTAACAGATACAAAAAACTATAGTTTGATTTGCCAATTATTCCCAACTTTTTTTTTTAATTTTTTATTTTCAGCATAACAGTATTCATTGTTTTTTCACCACACCCAGTGCTCCATGCAATCTGTGCCCTCCCTAATATCCACCACCTGGCTCCCCAACCTCCCATCCCCCGCCCCTTTAAAACCCTCAGGATGTTTTTCAGAGTCCATAGTCTCTCATGGTTCACCTCCCCTTCCAATTTCCCTCAACTCCCTTCTCCTCTCCATCTACCCTTGTTCTCTATATCATTTGTTAAGCTCCACAAATAAGTGAAACCATATGATACTTGACTCTCTCTGCTTGACTTATTTCACTCAGCATAATCGCTTCCAGTCCTGTCCATGTTGCTACAAAAGTTGGGTATTCGTCCTTTCTGATGGAGGCATACTACTCCATAGTGTATATGGACCACATCTTCCTTATCCATTCATCCTTTGAAGGGCATCTTGGTTCTTTCCCCAGTTTGGTGACCGTGGCCATAGCTGCTATAAACATTGGGGTACAGATGGCCCTTCTTTTCACTACATCTGTATCTTTGGGGTAGATACCCAGTAGTGCAATTGCAGGGTCATAGGGAAGCTCTATTTTTAATTTCCTGAGGAATCTCCACACTGTTCTCCAAAGTGGCTGCACCAGTTTGCATTCCCACCAACAGTGGAAGAGTGTTCCCCTTTCTCCACATCCTCTCCAACACACGTTGTTTCCTGTCTTGCTAATTTTGGCCATTCTAACTGGTGTAAGGTGGTACTCAATGTGGTTATGATTTGAATCTCCCTGATGGCTAGTGATGATGAACATTTTTTCATGTGTCTGGTAGCCATTTGTATGTCTTCATTGGAGAAGTGTCTGTTCACGTCTTCTGCCCATTTGTTTATATGATTGTCTGTTTTGTGTGTGTTGAGTTTGAGGAGTTCTTTATAGATCCTGGAAATCCACCTTTTGTCTGTACTGTCATTTGCAAATATCTTCTCCCATTCCGTGGGTTGCCTCTTTCTTTTGTTAACTGTTTCTTTTACTGTGCAGAAGCTTTTGATCTTGATGAAGTCCCAAAAGTTCATTTTCGCTTTTGTTTCCTTCACCTTTGGAGACATATCTTGAAAGAAGTTGCTGTGGCTGATATCAAAGAGGTTACTGCCTATGTTCTCCTCGAGGATTCTGATGCATTCCTGTCTCACGTTGAGGTCTTTTATCCATTTCGAGTTTATCTTTGTGTACGGTGTAAGAGAATGGTCGCGTTTCATTCTTCTACATAGCGTTGTCCAGTTTTCCCAGCACCATTTATTGAAGAGACTGTCTTTTTTCCACTGGATATTTTTTCCTGTTTTGTCGAAGATTATTTGACCATAGAGTTGAGGGTCCATATCTGGGCTCTCTACTCTGTTCCACTGGTCCATGTGTCTGTTTTTATGCCAGTACCATGCTGTCTTGGTGATCACAGCTTTGTAGTAAAGCTTGAAATCAGGTAACGTGATGCCACCAGTTTCTTTTTGTTTTTCAACATTTCCTTAGCAATTCCGGGTCTCTTCTGATTCCATACAAATTTTAGGATTATTTGCTCCAGCTCTTTGAAAAATACTGGTGGAATTCCAAGAGCATGGAATGGTCTTCCATCTTTTTGTGTCTTCTTCAATTTCTTTTAGGAGTGTTCTGTAGTTCCTCGAGTACAGATCTTTAACCTCTTTGGTTAAGTTTATTCCAAGCAATCTTATGGTTCTTGGTGTTATAGTAAATGGAATCGATTCTCTAATTTGCCTTTCTGTATTTTCATTATTAGTGTATAAGAAAGCCACTGATTTCTGGACATTGACTTTGTATCCTGCCACATTACTGAATTGCTCTATGAGTTCTAGTAGTTTGGGGGTGGAGTCTTTCGGGTTTTCCATATAAAGAGTCATGTCATCTGCAAAGAGAGAGAGTTTGACTTCTTCCTTGCCAATTTGGATACCTTTTATTTCTCTTTGTTGTCTGATTGCTGTTGCTAGGACTTCTAATACTATGTTGAACAAGACTGGTGAGAGGGGGCATCCTTGTCGTGTTCCTGATCTCAACGGGAAGGCTGCAAGCTTTTTCCCATTGAGGATGATATTTGCTGTGGGTCTTTCATAGATAGATTTGATGAAGTTCACGAATGTTCCTTCTATCCCTATACTTTGAAGCGTTTTAATCAGGAACGGATGCTGGATTTTGTCAAAAGCTTTTTCTGCATCAATTGAGAGGATCATGTGGTTCTTCTCTCTTCTCTTATTGATTTGTTCTATCACATTGATTGATTTGCGTATGTTGAACCATCCTTGTAACACAGGGATGAATCCCACCTGGTCATGGTGGATAATCTTTTTAATGTGCTGTTGGATCCTGTTTACTACGATCTTGTTGAGAATCTTGGCATCCATATTCATCAGAGAAATTGGTCTGAAATTCTCCTTTTTGGTAGGGTCTTTGCCTGGTTTGGGGATCAGGGTAATGCTGGCTTCATAAAAAGAGTCTGGAAGTTTTCCTTCTGCTTCAATTTTTTGAAACAGCTTCAGGAGAATAGGTGTTATTTCTTCTTTGAAAGTTTGATAGAATTCCCCAGGGAATTCGTCGGGTCCTGGGCTCTTGTTTTTTAGGAGGTCTTTGATCACTGCTTCTATCTCGTTACTAGATATTGGTCTATTCAGGTTGTCAATGTCTTCCTGGTTCAATTTTGGGAGTTTATGGTTTTCCAGGAATGCATCCATTTCATCTAGGTTGCTTAGCTTATTGGCATATAACTGTTGATAATAACTTCTGATGATTGTTTCTACTTCCTTGGTGTTAGTTGTGATTTCTACCTTTTCATTCATAATTTTATTAATTTGGGCTTTCTCTCTTTTCTTTTGGATTAGTGTGGCCAATGGTTTATCGATCTTATTGATTCTTTCAAAAAACCAGCTTCTAGTTTCATTGATACATTGTACTGTATCTTTGGTTTCTACCTCATTGATCTCTGCTCTAGTCTTGATTATTTCCCTTCTTACGTGTGGAGTTGGTTTGATTTGTTGTTGATTCTCCAGTTCTTTAAGGTGTAGAGACAGCTGGTGTATTCTGGATTTTTCCATTTTTTTGAGGGAGGCTTGGATGGCTATGTATTTCCCCCTTAGGACCGCCTTTGCTCTATCCCATAGGTTTTGGAGTGAAGTGTCTTCATTCTCATTCGTTTCCATAAATTGTTGAAGTTCTTCTTTGATCTCCTGGTTGATCCAAGCATTCTTAAGCAAGGTGGTCTTTAACTTCCAGGTGTTTGAGTTCCTTCTGAACTTTTCCTTATGATTGAGCTCCAGTTTCAAAGCATTGTGGTCTGAGAATATGCAGGCAATAATCTCAGTATTTTGGTATCGGTTGAGATCTGATTTGTGGCCCAGTATGTGGTCTATTCTGGAGAAGGTTCCATGTGCACCTGAGAAGAATGAGTATTCTGTTGTTTTAGGGTGGAATGTTCTGTATATATCTATGAGGTCCATCTGGTCCAATGTGTCTTTCAGTGCTCTTATTTCTTTATGGATTTTCTGCTTCAATGATCTGTCTATTTCTGAGAGAGGCATATTAAGATCACCTACTATTAATGTATTCATATTAATATGACTCTTTATCTTGATTAATAGTTTTCTTATGTAATTGGCTGCTCCCATATTGGGGGCGTAGATATTTACAATTGTTAGATCATCTTGGTGGATAGTCCCTTTAAGAATGATGTAGTGTCCTTCTGGATCTCTGACTACCGACTTTAGTTTAAAATCTAATTTATCTGATATGAGAATCGCTACCCTGGCCTTCTTTTGAGGCCCATTGGCATGAAAGATGCTTTTGCATCCCTTCACTTTCAGTCTGGGTGTATCTTTAGGTTCAAAATGGGTCTCTTGTAGACAACATATGGATGGGTCCTGTCATTTTATCCAATCTGCAACCCTGTGTCATTTGATGGGCACATTTAGGCCATTCACATTGAGAGTGATTATTGAGAGATACGTTTTTATTGACATTGTGTTATCTTTGAAGTCTTTCTTTCTGTCAAATGTCTCTATATTTCTGTTCAATGCTATTCTTAGGGTTTTTCCTCTTTTATAGAACCCCCCTTAATATTTCCTGAAGTGTTGGCTTGGTGGTTGCATAGTCTTTTAAGCCTTGCCGGTCTTGGAAACTCTTTATCTCTCCATCCATTTTGAATGTCAGTCTTGCTGGATAAAGTATTCTTGGCTGCATGTTCTTCTCATTTGGTGGCCTGAATATATCTTGCCAGCCCTTTCTGGCTTGCCAGGTCTCTGTGGACAGGTCTGACGTTATTCTTATGGGCTTTCCTCTGTACGTAAGGAGGTTCTTTGTCCTAGCGGCTTTCAAGAGATTGTATCTACAATTTTGATTCCTCAATTTTACTATGAGGTGCTTGGACGTTTTTTGGAATTTATAATCTTGGGGGGAGACCTTTCGGCCTCTAGTACATGAACACTTGTTCCATTCGCAAGATAGGGAAAATTTTCATGAAGAACTTGTTCCACTATATCTTCTAGACTTCTTTCTTTCTCCTCCCCTTCATGGATTCCAATAATTCTGACGTTGGAACATTTCATGGCATCATTTATTTCCCTGATTCTGTTTTCGTGGCTTCTAAGCTGTTTGTTCCAGGCTTCCTCCTGATCCTTTCTCTCTATCTGTTTGTCCTCCAGATCACTAATTCTATCTTCTGTCTCAGTTATCCTAGCTTTTAGAGAATTTAGATTAGATTGGAACTCCTTGAGAGCATTGTGAACCTCATCCCTGTTGGCCTTCAGCTCTGCCCTAACATTATGAACATCATCCCTCGTCGCTTTCAATTCTGCCCTAATCAATTCCATTTGGTCATCCATGGATTTCTCCAACCTAGCTATTGCCTGGATAATTGTTAGCCTGAATTCTCTTTCTGACATATTGTCTATGTTGATAGCCGTTAGCTCTGTTGCAGAAGGCCCACCTTCTGTATTTTTCTTCTGTTGGGGATTCCTCCTCCTAGTCATTTTGGTGAGAGATGACTGGACAGATGTAGCTGGATGTATCGACTGTGGTGCCATCAAGGTGCACCCTGGAACGCTTCTGAGCACTCAGGATTCCCCACCCAAACGAGAGAAAAAAGAAAAGAAAAAGAAAAAAGAGAGAGAGAGAGAGATAGGAAAAAAAGGGAAGATAAAAGAGAAGGTTCAGCCCAAATGGGCCCCAAGGTAAGATTTATGACGTATACAAACAAAAACAGACAAACAAAAAGACTGATAAAAGTATATGACGAGAGAAAAAAAATATATATACACACACACACACACATATATATATATATATATATATATATATATATATATATATATGAGCAAAAAAAGTAAGAGCCTCGTCAAAAAGAACCCCAAGTATAAGATTTATATACTATCAGGACAAACATATATATACAGATTCTGGCAGAAGAAAAAGCTGGGAGCATGGTTATAGATTCTCAGTGTGGGCGAGGAAGGTTATTTTGATTCTTCCTGGATGTATCTTGATATCTTTGTTAAAGGACTCAACTTTCCTAAGAAAAAGGGGGATTAAAATTGTTTTCCCTATAGGGGTAGCATTGATTGGAGAAAGGGGGTTACCTTGAAGTTTAGCTCTATATGAGTATTAGAAAATACAAATAAAAAGGGAATAAACTGGGCTAAACTAAAGTAAAATTCTTTAAAAAATTAAAAAAATAGAAATGCAAAAGAAAAACACATGAGTATGTATCAGAAAATTCAGATTAGAAGTTTGTTATGGATTTTGATGTACCGGATATCTCACTGTGATGGTAAATAGGTTAAAGAACTATCTGTATAAAAAAAGAAAAAAAAATGAACCAGAATAGTGGGAATGAATCAAAAACAAAAGTTGTATCCAAAGAACCATCCATACAAAAAAAAGAAAAAAAAAATGAACCAGAATAGTGGGAATGAATCAAAAACAAAAGTTGTATCCAAAGAACCATCCATACAAAAAAAAAAGAAAAAAAAATGAACCAGAATAGTGGGAATGAATCAAAAACAAAAGTTGCATCTACAAAAGTTGAATCAAAAACAAAAGTTGCATCTGTAGTGATGGTTGTTCTCTTGTAGTCTTTTTTTTTTTTTCTTTCCTGATTTGTTTTCTGGGGGTTGGGGACTGCCAGGTGGGTTTTCAGTCAATGTTGTTCCCTGAGTTAAGTCCTCCAGCCCCCCTCAAGGGGGTGGGCTCTGAGGGAAACAGTTTTTTCAGGCTTTTGTTCTCTGGAGGTTTTTATGTTTGTTCACTTCTTTTCTCTCGCCTTGACAGCTTTTGATGGTTTTTGGAGGTTTAGAGGAAAGCAAACTGCACCCCGCCCTCCCTCTCAGAGAGAAGCCTCAGTTTGCTCCCCTGCAGGTGCTGCATCTGCTGGTCTCCTGGCAGAGCAGGTTCTGAGTCTCGGTCCCTGGGGACGCAGGATCTCCTGCTTTATGCAAAAAACTGCAGCGGCGGCTGTCTGGGCAGCTCCAGACCACCAGAGAGTTTCCAAGCAGGGATCGCACACTGAGATTTTCCCGCTGGCCGTGGCTAAGAGCGCCGGGCTTGCGGGCACTTCTCCCATGGGAGGGTTTGTGGCACAGCGCGCTGGCGGCTCAGGGACCAAGACCTGGTTTCTCCGCCACACTCTCTCTGGCTCAGCGCCAGGGGAGGCTCTCCTGGGTCTGGGGACTTAAGCCCCTGTCCCTAGCCGCCCGGATTCCCACAATTTCCCCCCGCAATCCTTTGCTCTTTTGAGTGCTTTCAACCAGACTCCAAGTTAATGCTGGTCCCCAGATGCAGGGCACTCTCGTATTGGGGTATTATTTTCCAGTCGGTCGCCTCTGGTGGCTCCCTCCCCCTTTTGTTTATCTTCCGATATCAGTCCGACGTTCCCACCCCACTTTACCTGCCCACTGGCATCTTCTGCCCCCCGTAGAGATCCAGACGTGTATAATTCTGATCTCAGGCTGATTTCATGGGTGATCAGAGTTCTTTGGTAGGTAATCAGCTCACTTTAGGGTACAGGTTTAAAAGGCACCTCCTCCTACTTCCCCGCCATCTTGTCTCCCCCTATTCCCAACTTTTCTTCCTTTCTGTCTTTTCTGATTCCTTTAAAATTTTGAGAATTTTAGAAAAAAAACACACACACAACAACAACAATAACTGTGCTCCTCTATTTATTCTGTTAGTTACCCCTCATGTCCTAACAAGTCTTCTAGGGCATGCCTGGAGCCCATTCACAGTGTTGAAAACATTATGGGCCAGCAGAAGGATACTTAGAATTTTCACCCATACAGTGCAATTGAAGTTATTATTATTTTTCTTTATTGTATTGTCATCAGTAAAACCTGGAAATATAATTAGTGATTTCTGAAAGGGAGCATAAATTTCTGAAGAAAAACTCTACAGGCAACTTGATAATCAGAAGGGTGACCAGTAAGAGACGTTCCTAGAAACAAATCACTCCTTTTCCACCATAAACCTCAGAAAAGGTAGACTTCTGCATATTCCCTGTATACTGGAACTCCTGGGCCCTCCCACACTCAATGATATCTTTCTTTCTTTCGAACATGTATTTCCCTCCCTGTTGCAATTGGCTGGTGATTTTCATTTCATAGATGACAGAGTTTTTAGAGGAGGACATTCATGGTGACTGTGTTCTTCATTTGTGTTCCACTCTCGGCTAAAAAAAGGTTCAATCAGGTATATTTCAGTTAGTTACAACTGAAACAGTATATTTTAAAATCTCTCATATGCATTTCAATCTGTAAATATCCTATCTAATTATAAACTTTTGTATCACTCATGGTTGTATGTAACAATACTCTGGGAAGAATTTACAAATGTTCAAAAATGAAAGAAAAGGTTACACATTTCAATTAATATGTTTCTATTTCCCAGTCAACTAAAACATGGCAAATAAAATCATCGTAGAACTTCTTGAAGTTTTTTTTTTAGATTAATTTATTTATTTTAATAAAAATATAATGTATTTTTATCCCCAGGGATACAGGTCTGTGAATCGCCAGGTTTACACATTTCACAGCACTCATCATAGCACATACCCTCCCCAATGTCCATATCCCCACCACCCTCTCCCATACCCCTCCTCCCAGCAACCCTCAGTCTGTTTTGTGAGATTGAGTCTTTTATGGTTTGTCTCCTCCCAATCCCATCTTCTTTCATTTTTTCTTTTCCTACCTCCCCCCAACCCCCCCACGTTGCATCTCCACTTCCTCATATCAAAGAGATCATATGATAGTTGTCTTTCTCCGATTGACTTATTTCGCTAAGCATGATACCCTCTACTTCCATCCACATCGTCGCAAATGGCAAGATTTCATTTCTTTTGAGATGCATAGTATTTCATTGTGTATATATACCACTTCTTCTTTATCCATTCATCTGTTGATGGACATCTAGGCTCTTTCCATAGTTTGGCTATTGTGGACATTGCTGCTATAAACATTCGGATGCATGTGCCCCTTTGGAGCACCATGTTTGTATCTTTAGGATATATACACAGTAGTGCAATTGCTGGGTCATAGGGTAGCTCTATTTTCAGTTTTTTGAGGAACCTCCACACTGTTTTCCAGAGTGGTTGCACCAGCTTGCATTCCCACCCACAGTGTAGGAGGGTTCCCCTCTCTCCACATCATTGCCAGCATCTGTCATTTCTTGACTTGTTAATTTTAGCCATTCTGACTGGTGTGAGGTGGTATCTCATTGTGGTTTTGATTTGTATTTCCCGGATGCCGAGTGATGTGGAGCATTTTTTCATGTGTCTGTTGGCCATCTGGATGTCTTCTTTGGAGAAATGTCTGTTCATGTCCTCTCCCCATTTCCTGATTGGATTATTTGTTCTTTGGGTGTTGAGTTTGCTAAGCTCTTTATAGATTTTGGATACTAGCCCTTTATCTGGTATGTTGTTTGCAAATATCTTCTCCCATTCTGTCAGTTGTCTTTTGGTTTCATTAACTGTTTCCTTTGCTGTGCAAGAGCTTTTGATCTTGATGAAGTCCCAATAGTTCATTTTTGCCCTTGCTTCCCTTGCCTTTGGCGATGTTCCTAGGAAGAAGTTGCTGCGGTTGAGTTCAAAGAGGTTGCTGCCTGCGTTCTCCTCAAGGATTTTGATAAATTCCTTTCTCACATTGAGGTCCTTCATCCATTTTGAGTCTATTTTCGTGTGTGGTGTAAGGAAATAGTCCACTTTCATTTTTCTGCATGTGGCTGTCCAATTTTCCCAGCACCATTTGTTGAAGAGGCTGTCTTTTTTCCATTGGACATTCCTTCCTGCTTTGTCGAAGATTGGTTGACCATGGAGTTGAGGGTCTATTTCTGGGCTCTCTATTCTGTTCCATTGATCTATGGGTCGGTTTTCGTGCCACTACCATGCTATCTTGATGATGACAGCTTTGTAATAGAGCTTGAAGTCTGGAATTGTGATGCCACCGACTTTGGCTTTCTTTTTCAATATTCCCTTGGCTATTTGAGGTCTTTTCTGGTTCCATATAAATTTTAGAATTATTTGTTCTATTTCTTTGAAAAAAAAATGGATGGGATTTTGATAGGGATTGCATTAAATGCGTAGATTGCTTTAGGTTGAATAGACATTTTCACAATATTTGTTCTTCCAATCCATGAGCATGGGACATTTTTCCATTTCTTTGTGTCTTCCTCAATTTCTTTCGTGAGTACTTTAAATTTTCTGAGTATAGGTTCTTTGCCTCTTTGGTTAGATTTATTCCTAGGTATCTTATGGTTTTGGGTGCAACTGTAAATGGGACTGACTCCTCAATTTCTCTTTCTTCTGTCTTGTTGTTAGTGTAAAGAAATGCGACTGATTTCTGTGCATTGACTTTATATCCTGACACTTTACTGAATTCCTGTACAAGTTCTAGCAGTTTTGGAGTGGAGCCTTTTGGGTTTTCCACATATAGTATCGTATCATCTGCAGAGTGATAGTTTGACTTCTTTTTTGCCAATTTGGATGCCTTTAATTTCTTTTTGTTGTCTGATTGCTGAGGCTAGGACTTCTAGTACTATGGTGAACAGCAGTGGTGATAACGGACATTCTTGCCGTGTTCCTAACCTTAGCGGGAAACCTTTCAGTTTTTCTCCATTGAGAATGATATTTGCAGTGGGTTTTTCATAGATGGCTTAGATAATATTGAGGTATGTGCCCTCTATCCCTACACTTTGAAGAGTTTTAATCAGGAAGGGATGCTGCGCTTTGTCAAATGCTTTTTCAGCATCTATTGAGAGTATCATATGGTTCTTACTCTTTCTTTTATTAATGTATTGCATCACATTGATGGATTTGCAGATGTTGAACCAAACTTGCAGCCCTGGAATAAATCCCACTTGGTCGTGGTGAATAATCCTTTTAATGTACTGTTGGATCCTATTGGCCAGTATTTTGGTGAGAATTTTCGCATCTGTGTTCATCAAGGATATTGGTCTGCAATTCTCTTTTTTGATGGGATCCTTGTCTGATTTTGGGATCAAGGTGATGCTGGCCTCATAAAATGAGTTTGGGAGTTCTCCTTCCATTTCTATTTTCTGGAACAGTCTCAGGAGAATAGGAATTAATTCTTCTTTAAGTGTTTGGTAGAATTCCCCTGGGAAGCCGTCTGGTCCTGGACTTTTGTTTGTTTGGAGATTTTTGATGACTGTATCAATCTCCTTACTAGTTATGGGTCTGTTCAGGTTTTCTATTTCTTCCTGGTTCAGTTGTGGTAGTTTATATGTCTCTAGAAATGTATCCATTTCTTCCAGATTGTCAAATTTGTTGGCGTAGAGTTGCTCGTAGTATGTTCTTATAATTGTTTGTATTTCTTTGGTGTTGGTTATGTTCTCTCCCCTTTCATTCATGATTTTATTTATTTGTGTCCTTTCTCATTTTGTTTTTTTTTATTAATTTTTTATTTATTTCAGCATAACAGTATTCATTGTTTTTTCACCACACCCAGTGCTCCATGCAATCTGTGTCCTCCCTAATACCCACCACCTGGTTCCCCCAACCTCCCACCCCCTGCCCCTTCAAAACCCTCAGGTTGTTTTTCAGAGTCCATAGTCTCTCCTGGTTCACCTCCCCTTCCAATTTCCCTCAACTCCCTTCTCCTCTCCATCTACCCTTGTCCTCTATATTATTTCTTATGCTCCACAAATAAGTGAAACCATATGATACGTGACTCTCTCTGTTTGACTTATTTCACTCAGCAAAATCTCTTCCAGTCCTGTCCATGTTGCTACAAAAGTTGGGTATTCGTCCTTTCTGATGGAGGCATAGTACTCCATAGTGTATATGGACCACATCTTCCTGATTCATTCATCTGTTGACGGGCATCTTGGTTCTTTCCACAGTTTATCGACCGTGGCCATTGCTGCTATAAACATTGGGGTACAGATGGCCCTTCTTTTCACTACATCTGTATCTTTGGGGTAAATACCCAGCAGTGCAATTGCAGGGTCATAGGGAAGCTCTACTTTTAATTTCCTGAGGAATCTCCACACTGTTCTCCAAAGTGGCTCTACGAGTTTGCATTCCCACCAACAATGGAAGAGGGTTCCCTTTCTCCACATCCTCTCCAACACACGTTGTTTCCTGTCTTGCTAATTTGGGCCATTCTAACTGGTGTAAGGTGGTATCTCAATGTGGTTTTGATTTGAATCTCCCTGATGGCTAGTGATGATGAACATTTTTTCATGTGTCTGGTAGCCATTTGTATGTCTTCATTGGAGAAGTGCCTGTTCATATCTTCTGCCCATTTTTTAATATGATTGTCTGTTTTGTGTGTGTTGAGTTTGAGGAGTTCTTTATAGATCCTGGAAATCAACCTTTTGTCTGTACTGTCATTTGCAAATATCTTCTCCCATTCCGTGGGTTGCCTCTTTGTTTTGTTGATTGTTTCTTTTGCTGTGCAGATGCTTCTGATCTTGATGACGTCCCAAAAGTTCATTTTCGCTTTTGTTTCCTTCGCCTTTGGAGACATATCTTGAAAGAAGTTGCTGTGGCTGATATCAAAGAGGTTACTGCCTATGTTCTCCTCGAGGATTCTGATGGATTCCTGTCTCACGTTGAGGTCTTCGTTTTGATAAGTCTGGTCAGGGGTTTGTCAATCTTATTAATTCTTTCTATGAACCAGCTTCTAGTTTTGTTGATTTGTTCTATTTGTTTTTAGTTTCTATTTCATTGATTTCTGCTCTGATCTTTATGATTTCTCTTCTCCTGCTGGGTTTAGGCTTTCTTTGTCGTTCTTTCTCCAGCTCCTTTAGGTGTAGGGTTATGTTGTGTATTTGAAACCTTTCTTGTTTCTTGAGAAAGGCTTGTTCCACTATATATTTTCCTCTCGGGACTGCCTTTGTTGTGTCCCACAGATTTTGAACCGTTGTGTTTTCATTATCATTTGTTTCTGAATTTTTTCAATTCTTCTTTAATTTCCTGGTTGATCCATTCATTTTTCAGAAGGATGCTGTTTAGTCTCCATGCATTTGTGTTCCTTCCAAAGTTCCTCTTGTGATTGTGTTCTAGCTTCAGAGCATTGTGGTCTGAAAATATGCAGGGAATGATCCCAATCTTTTGATACCAGTTGAGACCTGATTTTTGACCCAGGATGTGGTCTATTATGGAGAGTGTTCAATGTGTGCTAGAGAAGAATGTGTATTCTGTTGCTTTGGGTTGGAATGTTCTGAATATATCAGTGATGTGCATTGGGTTCAGTGTGTCATTTAAGGCCTTTATTTCCTTGTTGATCTTTTGCTTTGATGATCTGTCCATTTCAGTGAAGGGAGTGTTAAAGTCCCCTGCTAATATTGCATTACTGTCAATGTATTTCTTTGATTTTGTTATTAATTGGTTTATATAGTTGGCTGCTCCCATGTTAGGGGCATAGATATTTAAGATTGTTAGGTCTTCTTGTTGGACAGACCCGTTGAGTATGATAGAGTGTCCTTCCTCATCTCTTATTATAGTCGTTGTCCTAAAACCTAATTGATCTGATATAAGGATTGCCACCCCAGCTTTCTTCTGATGTCCATTAGCATGGTACATTGTTTTGCATGCCCTCACTTTAAATCTGGAGGTGTCTTCGGTTCCAAAATGAGTTTCTTGTAGGCAGCATATTGATGGGCTTTGTTTTTTTATCCATTCTGGTACCCTGTGTCATTTGATTGAGACATTTAGCCCATTAACTTTCAGGGTAACTATTGAGAGAGATGAATTTAGTGCCATTGTATTCCCTGTAAGGTGACTGTTACTGTATATTGTCTCTGTTTCTTTCTGATCTACTTCTTTTAGGGTCTCTCTTTGCTTAGAGGACCCCTTTCAATATTTCCTGTAGAGATGGTTTTGTGTTTGCAAATTCTTTCAGCTTTTGTTTGTCCTGGAAGTTCTTTATCTCTCCTTCTATTTTCAAGGATAGCCTAGCCAGATATAGTATTCTTGGCTGCATGTTTTTCTCGTTTAGTGCTCTGAATATATCATGCCAGTTCTTTCTGGCCTGCCAGGTCTGTGGATAGGTCTGCTGCCAATCTAACGTTTTTACCCTTGTATGTTACAGACTTCTTTTCCCGGGTTGCTTTCAGGATTTTCTCTTTGTCGCTAAGACTTGTAAATTTTACTATCAGGTGATGAGGTGTGGACCTATTTTTATTGATTTTGAGGGGCGTTCTTAGCATCTCCTCGATTTTGATATTTGTTCCCTTTGCCATATTAGGGAAATTCTCTCCAATAATTCTCTCCAATATACCTTCTGCTCCCCTCTCTTTCTTCTTCTTCTGGAATCCCAATTATTCCAATGTTGTGTTGACTTATGGTGTCGTTTATCTCTCAAATTCTCTCTTCATGGTCCAGTATTTGTTTGTCTCTCTTTTGCTGAACTTCTTTATTCTCTGTCATTTGGTCTTCTATGTCACTAATTCTTTCTTTTGCCTCATTTATCCTAGCAGTAAGAGCTTCCATTTTTGATTGCACCTCATTAATAGCTTTATGGATTTCAACTTGGTTAGATTTTAGTTCTTTTAGTTCTCCAGAAAGGGCTTTTGTGTCTCGGGAGAGGGTTTCTCTAATATCTTCTATGCCTTTTTCAAGCCCAACTAGAACCTTGAGAATCGTCATTCTGAACTCTAGATCGGTCATGTTACCAATGTCCGTATTGATTAGGTCTCCAGCCTTTGGTACTGCCCCATGTTCTTTTTTTTTTTGTGGTGAGTTTTTCTGCCTTGTCATTTTGTCCAGATAAGATTTGCTTTCTCCTTCTCTGGAATTCCTCTGTTCTTGGTGAGTGAAGTTGGTCTTGGCTGGTTTCTTGTTGATCTTCTGGGTGAGGGGCCTGTTGTAGTGATTCTCAAGTGTCTGCTGCAGGCGGAATTGCACCACCCTTGCCAGGGGCCAGGCTAAGTAATCTGCTCCGGTTTGCTTTTGGGAGCTTTTGTTCCCTGAGCACTTTCCGTAGAGTTCCGGAGGATGGGAATGAAGATTGCGGCCTCCCAATCTCTGGCCCGAAGGAGCCAAGAGTTTGGGGTCCCGCTCCTCAGTGTGCCCTCAGAGAAAAGTGCCCAACCACCCCTGCCACCCTGGCCTCCGGCTGCACCTGGAAGAAAGCAGTCAATTGCTGTCGCCTGGAGAAAAGTGCCCGGTTGCTTCTGTCTCTGTGGCCTCCAGCTGCACTCTGAGCCCACCCAGCCTGAGACTGGCTCAAGGTAACCCTGGGCTGAGAGCTCACTCTTCAGCTTTGTCGCTGTAGCTGGCTTCACCGCTCTAATACATGTGAGCTCTGTGACACTCAGACACCCCTGGGCCTTCTGTGACCCCGCAGGACCTGGGGTTACGCTGACCCATGGGGGCTTCCCCCCGGTTTAGCCTCTGGAGTGATGTCCCTCCGTGGAGCAGACTTTTAAAAGTCCTGATGTTGTGCTCCATTGCTCTGCTGCTTGCTGGGAGCCGGCCCCTCCCCCCGCGGTCTATCTTCCCGTAGCTTTGGATTCACTTCTCTGCAGGCCCTACCTTTCAGAAAGTGATCAATTTTCTGTTTCTAGAATTGTTGCTCTTCTTCTCTTAGATTTCCCATTGGATTTGTAGGTGTTCGCAATGGTTAGATAAGCTATCTAGCTGATCTCCTGCTACCCGATGTCGTCTCAGCCTTCTACTTCTCTGCCATCTTGACTCCTCCCCCGAACTTCTTCAAGTTTTAAGGAAAGTTCAGCCGTTTGTCAACAGGATATCAATTTATGTCTGTAAGAGATCTTGGAAATATTTTGTTTAAATGACTAATGTGAAGATGATGAAGCAAAGGAAGCTATTAAATGCCCCAAAAGCAGTAGGAGCAAGAGTTTAATGGAATTCAGATTTTTAATCATTGTTTCATTTATTATGTATTTCTAGTTCGGCTGTGTACAAAGATAATATGTAGACATCAACGAAACACAGTAAAGAAGGCAATCTAGGTAAATGCCCATAATGAAAAAGGGGATAATGATGAATAAATAATTGATGACAGTAGCATTTTATAAATGATCTTTTGTGGGGATTTTTTTGACCAATATAACCATCATGTTTTATTTGCATGTACGTTCATGTAGATATTTTTGTATGATTATCTACACATATATTTTTATACAAATATGTATTCATGCATGCTATTTTTATTTATAGGAAAATATACATAAAACTTCATTTTGAGTGCAAAATTCGGTGGCATTAAGCACATTCACATCGCTGTACAACCATGACAGATGTCCATCTTCAGAGCATATTCATCATCTCAAACTGAAACTCTATACTCACCTAAACAATGGCCCAGACTTACTGAGTTACTCAGTACCGAGCTTGATTCGGCTATACAACATGTACTCCATAGATTCTTGAATATAAAAACCATTGCTGACATAACTCAAATGCGAGAGAAGTACTGTTAGCCTATTTCATTTTACCTGCCTCCTGTACCAATCATCACAGTGAAACTATTAGTACTTTTCACACTTCAGGATGTCAGAGGTTGCCACCAACCTACCATCTTACAAGAATGGGATCTTTGTTTGGACATGGCTGGTGAGTCATCAAGTTTCAACATGCCATTTTGAGTAGATGACTACCAATAACCCTTTTTAGAAAGGGGAGCTAAGTCCAGGAGAGGACTCTTGGAACCATTAGAAAGCATGCATTCTACCGTTACTCCATCAGTGAGACAAGGTAGTTGGTACATCAATTCCTATTAGTCATTGATGGACAGCTGTGCACAGAATATATTAGATCTTTGGTGCTTCTAGTCTGCTACACAACTGGGTTCAAGAGGCCAGTAAGCACTCAGTCATGATGTAAAAACATGTGAATGAATGTGAGCTTACATACACTGAGTGCTAAGAACATGGGGACATAAGTGCTTCTTCAATGGTGTCTCCTATTTCCTATAACAGTGATATATGTTGAAAAAGTAGTTTACACATTTTTTTAAGATTTTATTTATTTATTTGACAGACAGAGATCACAAGTAGGCAGAGAGGCAGGCAGAGAGAGAGGAGGAAGCAGGCTCCCTGCGGAGCAGAGAGCCCGATGTGGGGCTCGATCCCAGGACCCTGAGATCATGACCCGAGCTGAAGGCAGAGGCTTTAACCCACTGAGCCACCCAGGTGCCCCTAGTTTACACATTTTTAAAAATAAGCCATCTGTTTCTCATCTATACTCTCACAAACACCCAAAGAAACGGGAATTATCATGTAGATCTAATTTCTCAGAGAAGGGCAAAAGACAGAATGCTTCCTCATCTCATTATAGTAGGCTAACATACCCTTATAATCAAAACCAAATAAGGATAGTTCAATAAGAGAATATTATGGAATAATTGCACTCATCAACAGGGAGGTAAACATTATAGGGGAATTCTACAAAATTAAACACTGAATCATGTAAAAAGACCACAAGTGTAATCTAGATGGCTATAAAGGATAAATATAATTTGGTTTAATGTTTAATTAGTACAGGATGTAATTCATCACTTTAACATGAAAGGAGAAAATTATAGCATTATCTCAAAAAAGGATAAAATCAATCAGTATATTTCAATCACCTTTTATTTCAAAGTGTCTTTAAAATAGTAAAAAAAAAAAGGACATTCCTTAGTTTGTTATATTCAGTGATTAAATAAGGACTACAAATGTAAACCCACTACTGCCATTCCTATCTCATTTTCCTCCTGGCTTTCTGACCTCTTTCTTCCAACCCCATTCCTGGGCTGCCTATGGCAATGGCAGAAACACAGAAGCAAGCAAGATCACTGGCACAAGTGCTTTTCAACACTGCTTGTATCATGTTCTCTGACTTCCCCTTGGTCAAGTAAGCCTACCTGGCTTCCCTTCCCAGGGAAGGGAATTCCACCCCACCAGTTGACAAAAGGTGCTATTACAATACATGAAAAAAGGTAAGAGAATGAATGTTAATGTAATCTGCCCCTGGTGGGTAAATCAATACTAATCCCTTCTGAGTTGAAAGGAATCAACTTCCTGACAATAGGGAAGATGACAAAAAAAAAAAAAAGGTGACAGCAAAGCTTTGGGGAGACAGAAGATAGATAGCAGTCAAAATTGCTTGTTGCAATTCTTAAATACATTTTTTTCATTCACATATTCAATGCTAATCTTTCTTCCAGAGTGCCTCAAAACAATAATGGTAATTTATGGGTTAAAATTACTCTGTACTCTTCAACTGGGTTGTTTTTAGCATAAATAATAACTTCTAATCATTGTTAGACCCTTATGTTTTAGCCATGCAACACTCTGGAACTTGGTTAACACTCTTTTTATTCCAAATCCCACGTTCTTAATTATTCTAGTTATGACGTATGGAGTACATTTCACTTTTTGAAAAGCATTAATGGAGCATTAAAAAATGTAAAACACAAATTACCAACATCAGACTTTAAAAAAAAATATGATATTCCTGAAGATCCTACAGATATTAAAAAGATAAGATGGAATATCATAAAGATATTTATGTCACTAAAACCATCAATTAAGATGAAATGGATAATCCCCTTGCAAAGTACAACTCATTAACAGTTGTTCAATAAAAATAATTAATTTTATATCTTTAAAACATGTCCAAGAGAAAAATCCACATCTTCATGGCTTCCCATATAAACTCTTATGAGTATTTGGGGAAATAATATTAAAATTACACAAGTTATTTTCATAAAATAGAAGAAAGAACTTCTTCCAATTCCTTTTATGATCTCCACAATTCAAATAACAACAACCACCACAACAGTAATAATAACAATAGTAGACAAGGACATTACAGATAAAAATCAAAAGCAAATATTCATGAAGACTTCATAAAGGCAAAGTTAAAACTTGTCTTTGTAGAGACAAAGATGTTATTAAAATAGTAGCAAAGGTTATCAACCTCTTTATTAAAATGATGATATATCATGGATTCCTGGGTTTTATTACAGGAATGTAAAGAGAGACAAACAAATACTGAACCACGAAGAGAGAATTTGAGAGATAAATGACACCATAAGTCAACACAACATTGGAATAATTGGGATTCCAGAAGAAGAAGAAAGAGAGGGGAGCAGAAGGTATATTGGAGAGAATTATTGGAGAGAATTTCCCTAATATGGCAAAGGGAACAAATATCAAAATCGAGGAGATGCTAAGAACGCCCCTCAAAATCAATAAAAATAGGTCCACACCTCATCACCTGATAGTAAAATTTACAAGTCTTAGCGACAAAGAGAAAATCCTGAAAGCAACCCGGGAAAAGAAGTCTGTAACATACAAGGGTAAAAACGTTAGATTGGCAGCAGACCTATCCACAGACCTGGCAGGCCAGAAAGAACTGGCATGATATATTCAGAGCACTGAACGAGAAAAACATGCAGCCAAGAATACTATATCTGGCTAGGCTATCTTTGAAAATAGAAGGAGAGATAAAGAACTTCCAGGACAAACAAAAGCTGAAAGAATTTGCAAACACACGGGCGCCTGGGTGGCTCAGTGGGTTAAGCCACTGCCTTCGGCTCAGGTCATGATCTCAGGGTCCTGGGATCGGGTCCCGCATCGGGCTCTCTCCTCAGCAGGGAGCCTGCTTCTGTCTCTCTCTCTCTGCCTGCCTTTCTGTCTACTGTGATCTCTCTCTGTCAAATAAATAAATAAAAGCTTAAAAAAAAAAAGAATTTGCAAACACAAAACCATCTCTACAGGAAATATTGAAAGGGGTCCTCTAAGCAAAGAGAGACCCTAAAAGAAGTAGATCAGAAAGAAACAGAGACAATATACAGTAACAGTCACCTTACAGGGAATACAATGGCACTAAATTCATCTCTCTCAATAGTTACCCTGAAAGTTAATGGGCTAAATGTCCCAATCAAATGACACAGGGTACCAGAATGGATAAAAAAACAAAGCCCATCAATATGCTGCCTACAAGAAACTCATTTTGGAACCGAAGACACCTCCAGATTTAAAGTGAGGGCGTGCAAAACAATGTACCATGCTAGTGGACATCAGAAGAAAGCTGGGGTGGCAATCCTTATATCAGATCAATTAGGTTTTAGGACAACGACTATAATAAGAGATGAGGAAGGACACTCTATCATACTCAACGGGTCTGTCCAACAAGAAGACCTAACAATCTTAAATATCTATGCCCCTAACATGGGAGCAGCCAACTATATAAACCAATTAATAACAAAATCAAAGAAATACATTGACAGTAATGCAATATTAGCAGGGGACTTTAACACTCCCTTCACTGAAATGGACAGATCATCAAAGCAAAAGATCAACAAGGAAATAAAGGCCTTAAATGACACACTGAACCCAATGCACATCACAGATATATTCAGAACATTCCAACCCAAAGCAACAGAATACACATTCTTCTCTAGCACACATTGAACACTCTCCATAATAGACCACATCCTGGGTCAAAAATCAGGTCTCAACTGGTATCAAAAGATTGGGATCATTCCCTGCATATTTTCAGACCACAATGCTCTGAAGCTAGAACACAATCACAAGAGGAACTTTGGAAGGAACACAAATGCATGGAGACTAAACAGCATCCTTCTGAAAAATGAATGGATCAACCAGGAAATTAAAGAAGAATTGAAAAAATTCAGGGAAACAAATGATAATGAAAACACAACGGTTCAAAATCTGTGGGACACAACAAAGGCAGTCCCGAGAGGAAAATATATAGTGGAACAAGCCTTTCTCAAGAAACAAGAAAGGTTTCAAATACACAACATAACCCTACACCTAAAGGAGCTGGAGAAAGAACGACAAAGAAAGCCTAAACCCAGCAGGAGAAGAGAAATCATAAAGATCAGAGCAGAAATCAATGAAATAGAAACTAAAAACAAATAGAACAAATCAACAAAACTAGAAGCTGGTTCATAGAAAGAATTAATAAGATTGACAAACCCCTGACCAGACTTATCAAAACGAAGACCTCAACGTGAGACAGGAATCCATCAGAATCCTCGAGGAGAACATAGGCAGTAACCTCTTTGATATCAGCCACAGCAACTTCTTTCAAGATATGTCTCCAAAGGCGAAGGAAACAAAAGCGAAAATGAACTTTTGGGACGTCATCAAGATCAGAAGCATCTGCACAGCAAAAGAAACAATCAACAAAACAAAGAGGCAACCCACGGAATGGGAGAAGATATTTGCAAATGACAGTACAGACAAAAGGTTGATTTCCAGGATCTATAAAGAACTCCTCAAACTCAACACACACAAAACAGACAATCATATTAAAAAATGGGCAGAAGATATGAACAGGCACTTCTCCAATGAAGACATACAAATGGCTACCAGACACATGAAAAAATGTTCATCATCACTAGCCATCAGGGAGATTCAAATCAAAACCACATTGAGATACCACCTTACACCAGTTAGAATGGCCCAAATTAGCAAGACAGGAAACAACGTGTGTTGGAGAGGATGTGGAGAAAGGGGAACCCTCTTCCATTGTTGGTGGGAATGCAAACTCGTAGAGCCACTTTGGAGAACAGTGTGGAGATTCCTCAGGAAATTAAAAGTAGAGCTTCCCTATGACCCTGCAATTGCACTGCTGGGTATTTACCCCAAAGATACAGATGTAGTGAAAAGAAGGGCCATCTGTACCCCAATGTTTATAGCAGCAATGGCCACGGTCGATAAACTGTGGAAAGAACCAAGATGCCCGTCAACAGATGAATGAATCAGGAAGATGTGGTCCATATACACTATGGAGTACTATGCCTCCATCAGAAAGGACGAATACCCAACTTTTGTAGCAACATGGACAGGACTGGAAGAGATTTTGCTGAGTGAAATAAGTCAAACAGAGAGAGTCACGTATCATATGGTTTCACTTATTTGTGGAGCATAAGAAATAATATAGAGGACAAGGGTAGATGGAGAGGAGAAGGGAGTTGAGGGAAATTGGAAGGGGAGGTGAACCAGGAGAGACTATGGACTCTGAAAAACAACCTGAGGGTTTTGAAGGGGCAGGGGGTGGGAGGTTGGGGGAACCAGGTGGTGGGTATTAGGGAGGACACAGATTGCATGGAGCACTGGGTGTGGTGAAAAAACAATGAATACTGTTATGCTGAAATAAATAAAAAAATTAATAAAAAAAAACAAAAAGAGAAAGGACACAAATAAATAAAATCATGAATGAAAGGGGAGAGAACATAACCAACACCAAAGAAATACAAACAATTATAAGAACATACTACGAGCAACTCTACGCCAACAAATTTGACAATCTGGAAGAAATGGATACATTTCTAGAGACATATAAACTACCACAACTGAACCAGGAAGAAATAGAAAACCTGAACAGACCCATAACTAGTAAGGAGATTGATACAGTCATCAAAAATCTCCAAACAAACAAAAGTCCAGGACCAGACGGCTTCCCAGGGGAATTCTACCAAACACTTAAAGAAGAATTAATTCCTATTCTCCTGAGACTGTTCCAGAAAATAGAAATGGAAGGAGAACTCCCAAACTCATTTTATGAGGCCAGCATCACCTTGATCCCAAAATCAGACAAGGATCCCATCAAAAAAGAGAATTGCAGACCAATATCCTTGATGAACACAGATGCGAAAATTCTCACCAAAATACTGGCCAATAGGATCCAACAGTACATTAAAAGGATTATTCACCACGACCAAGTGGGATTTATTCCAGGGCTGCAAGTTTGGTTCAACATCTGCAAATCCATCAATGTGATGCAATACATTAATAAAAGAAAGAGTAAGAACCATATGATACTCTCAATAGATGCTGAAAAAGCATTTGACAAAGCGCAGCATCCCTTCCTGATTAAAACTCTTCAAAGTGTAGGGATAGAGGGCACATACCTCAATATTATCTAAGCCATCTATGAAAAACCCACTGCAAATATCATTCTCAATGGAGAAAAACTGAAAGGTTTCCCGCTAAGGTTAGGAACACGGCAAGAATGTCCGTTATCACCACTGCTGTTCACCATAGTACTAGAAGTCCTAGCCTCAGCAATCAGACAACAAAAAGAAATTAAAGGCATCCAAATTGGCAAAAAAGAAGTCAAACTATCACTCTGCAGATGATACGATACTATATGTGGAAAACCCAAAAGGCTCCACTCCAAAACTGCTAGAACTTGTACAGGAATTCAGTAAAGTGTCAGGATATAAAGTCAATGCACAGAAATCAGTCGCATTTCTTTACACTAACAACAAGACAGAAGAAAGAGAAATTGAGGAGTCAGTCCCATTTACAGTTGCACCCAAAACCATAAGATACCTAGGAATAAATCTAACCAAAGAGGCAAAGAACCTATACTCAGAAAATTTAAAGTACTCACGAAAGAAATTGAGGAAGACACAAAGAAATGGAAAAATGTCCCATGCTCATGGATTGGAAGAACAAATATTGTGAAAATGTCTATTCAACCTAAAGCAATCTACGCATTTAATGCAATCCCTATCAAAATCCCATCCATTTTTTTTTCAAAGAAATAGAACAAATAATTCTAAAATTTATATGGAACCAGAAAAGACCTCAAATAGCCAAGGGAATATTGAAAAAGAAAGCCAAAGTCGGTGGCATCACAATTCCAGACTTCAAGCTCTATTACAAAGCTGTCATCATCAAGATAGCATGGTAGTGGCACGAAAACCGACCCATAGATCAATGGAACAGAATAGAGAGCCCAGAAATAGACCCTCAACTCCATGGTCAACCAATCTTCGACAAAGCAGGAAGGAATGTCCAATGGAAAAAAGACAGCCTCTTCAACAAATGGTGCTGGGAAAATTGGACAGCCACATGCAGAAAAATGAAAGTGGACTATTTCCTTACACCACACACGAAAATAGACTCAAAATGGATGAAGGACCTCAATGTGAGAAAGGAATTTATCAAAATCCTTGAGGAGAACGCAGGCAGCAACCTCTTTGAACTCAACCGCAGCAACTTCTTCCTAGGAACATCGCCAAAGGCAAGGGAAGCAAGGGCAAAAATGAACTATTGGGACTTCATCAAGATCAAAAGCTCTTGCACAGCAAAGGAAACAGTTAATGAAACCAAAAGACAACTGACAGAATGGGAGAAGATATTTGCAAACAACATACCAGATAAAGGGCTAGTATCCAAAATCTATAAAGAGCTTAGCAAACTCAACACCCAAAGAACAAATAATCCAATCAGGAAATGGGGAGAGGACATGAACAGACATTTCTCCAAAGAAGACATCCAGATGGCCAACAGACACATGAAAAAATGCTCCACATCACTCGGCATCCGGGAAATACAAATCAAAACCACAATGAGATACCACCTCACACCAGTCAGAATGGCTAAAATTAACAAGTCAAGAAATGACAGATGCTGGCAATGATGTGGAGAGAGGGGAACCCTCCTACACTGTGGGTGGGAATGCAAGCTGGTGCAACCACTCTGGAAAACAGTGTGGAGGTTCCTCAAAAAACTGAAAATAGAGCTACCCTATGACCCAGCAATTGCACTACTGTGTATATATCCTAAAGATACAAACATGGTGCTCCAAAGGGGCACATGCATCCGAATGTTTATAGCAGCAATGTCCACAATAGCCAAACTATGGAAAGAGCCTAGATGTCCATCAACAGATGAATGGATAAAGAAGAAGTGGTATATATACACAATGAAATACTATGCATCTCAAAAGAAATGAAATCTTGCCATTTGCGACGATGTGGATGGAAGTAGAGGGTATCATGCTTAGCGAAATAAGTCAATCGGAGAAAGACAACTATCATATGATCTCTTTGATATGAGGAAGTGGAGATGCAACGTGGGGGGGTTGGGGGGAGGTAGGAAAAGAAAAAATGAAAGAAGATGGGATTGGGAGGGAGACAAACCATAAAAGACTCAATCTCACAAAACAGACTGAGGGTTGCTGGGAGGAGGGGTATGGGAGAGGGTGGTGGGGATATGGACATTGGGGAGGGTATGTGCTATGATGAGTGCTGTGAAATGTGTAAACCTGGCGATTCACAGACCTGTATCCCTGGGGATAAAAATACATTATATTTTTATTAAAATAAATAAATTAATCTAAAAAAAAAACTTCAAGAAGTTCTACGATGATTTTATTTGCCATGTTTTAGTTGACTGGGGAAATAGAAACATATTAATTGAAATGTGTAACCTTTTCTTTCATTTTTGAACATTTGTAAATTCTTCCCAGAGTATTGTTACATACAACCATGAGTGATACAAAAGTTTATAATTAGATAGGATATTTACAGATTGAAATGCATATGAGAGATTTTAAAATATACTGTTTCAGTTGTAACTAACTGAAATATACCTGATTGAACCTTTTTTTAGCCGAGAGTGGAACACAAATGAAGAACACAGTCACCATGAATGTCCTCCTCTAAAAACTCTGTCATCTATGAAATGAAAATCACCAGCCAATTGCAACAGGGAGGGAAATACATGTTCGAAAGAAAGAAAGATATCATTGAGTGTGGGAGGGCCCAGGAGTTCCAGTATACAGGGAATATGCAGAAGTCTACCTTTTCTGAGGTTTATGGTGGAAAAGGAGTGATTTGTTTCTAGGAACGTCTCTTACTGGTCACCCTTCTGATTATCAAGTTGCCTGTAGAGTTTTTCTTCAGAAATTTATGCTCCCTTTCAGAAATCACTAATTATATTTCCAGGTTTTACTGATGACAATACAATAAAGAAAAATAATAATAACTTCAATTGCACTGTATGGGTGAAAATTCTAAGTATCCTTCTGCTGGCCCATAATGTTTTCAACACTGTGAATGGGCTCCAGGCATGCCCTAGAAGACTTGTTAGGACATGAGGGGTAACTAACAGAATAAATAGAGGAGCACAGTTATTGTTGTTGTGTGTGTGGTTTTTTTTTCTAAAATTTTCAAAATTTTAAAGGAATCAGAAAAGACAGAAAGGAAGAAAAGTTGGGAATAATTGGCAAATCAAACTATAGCTTTTTGTATCTGTTACTTCAAGCAAGACTAAAGCCATGCTTGGAACATTCATTGAGTATTTAATGGTCAAAAAATACTATTGTACATGAGAATAGTAACTTTGTGATTTGTGTATTTTTAAAAAAACTTTCTTACGCCACAGAGTATTTTTAAAATAATTTTATTCTTTTCAGTGTTGCAAAATTCATTGTTTATGCACCACACCCGTGCTCCATGCAATACGTGCCCTCCATAATACCCACTGCCAGGCTCACCCATCCCCCAATCCCCCCTCCAAATCCCTCCATTTTTTTCTGACAGTCCACAGTTTCTCATGGTTTTTCTCCCCTTCCAATTTGTATAGAAGGAAACTAGACCATTCTCTTACAGCATACACAAAGATAAACACAAAATGGATAAAAGACCTCAATGTGAGGCAGGAATCTATCAAAATCCTAAAGGAGAACATAGGCATAGACCTGTTTGAAATTGGCCATTGTGATTTCTTTCAAGACATGTCTCTAAGGACAAGGGAAACAAAAACAAAAGTGAACTTTTGGGACTTGATCAAGATAAAAAGCTTCTTCACAGCACAGGAAAGAGTCAACAATACAAAGAGGCAGCCCACAGAATGGGAGAAGATATTCGCAAATGACACTATAGACAAAGGTCTGATATCTGAGATCTATAAAGAACTCCTCAAACTCGACACACACAAAACAGTTAATCACATCAAAAACTGGGCAGAAGACATGAACAGACATTTCTCCCAGGAAGACGTACAGATGGCTAACAGAAACATGAAAAAATGTTCAACATCATTAGCCATCAGGGATATTCAAATCAAAACCACATTGAGATAACACCTTACGCCAGTTAGAATGGCCAAAATTAACAAGACAGTAAAGAAGAAGTGTTGGAGAGAGTGTGGAGAAATGGGAACCCTCTTACACTGTTGGTGGGAATACAAGTGGGAGCAGCCACTTTGGAAAATGGTGTGGAGATTCCTTGAGATATTAAAAGTGGAGCTATCTTATGACCCTGTAATTACACTACTGGGTGTTTACCCCAAAGATACAGATGTAGTGAAAAAAGGGCCATCTGTACCCCAATGTTCATAGCAGCAATGGCCACGGTCACCAAACTGTGGAAAGAGCCAAGATGCCCTTCAACGGGTGAATGGATAAAGAAGATGTGCTCCATATATACAATGGAATATCGCATCTCCATCAGAATGGATGAATACCCAACTTTTGTATCAACTTGTATGGGACTGAAAGAGATTATCCTGAGTGAAATGAGTCAAAAAGAGAAAGTCAATTATCGTATGGTTTCACTTACTTGTGGAGCATAAGGAATAACATGGAGAACATTAGGAAAAGAAAAGGAAAAGTGAACTGACAGAATATTTTTGAAATTACTTTTTTCTCATGAAAAAAAAAATAGTTTCTGTGAAATATAGAATTCCTAGCAACAACGATGGATCATAGTTTATGTTAGTCCAAATTCTTTATTTAGAATGATTTCTGTGCTTATAAGCAAGTAAGATATTTTGAATGTTCATTCAAATAGTGAAAAAATAATGCAACCTATGTTATTCCAAGACCATTATTAGTAGTAGCTTTAAAAAACCCTCTATTTTAGTTTTTAATTTTTTATTTTTTTATTAACATATAATGTATTATTAGGCCCAGGGGTACAAGTCTGCGATTCGCCAGGTTTACAAACTTCACAGCACTCTCCATAGCACATACCCTCCCAATGTGCATAACCGAACCATTCTCTCCCTCCCCAAACCCCACCCCAGGTCTTTCTCAGTTTGTTTTGTGTGATTAAGAGTCTTTTATGGTTTGTCTCCCTCCTGATCCCATCTTATTTCATTTATTCTTTTCCTACCCCCCAAACCCCCTACGTTGCATCTCCACTTCCTCATATCAGTGAGATCATATGATAGTTGTCTTTCTCAGATTGACTTATTTCAGTAAGCATAATACCCTATAGCTCCATCCACATCAACACAAATGACAAGATTTCATTTCTTTTGATGGCTACATAGTATTCCATTGTATATATATACCACATCTTCTTTATCCATTCATCTATTGATGGATACCTAGGTTTTTCCATGTTTGGCTATTGTGGACATTGCTGCTATAAACATTCGTATGCACATGCCCCTTCGGTCAGTACATTTGTATCTTTAGCGTAAACACCCAGTAGTGCAATTGCTGGGTCATAGGGTAGCTCTACTTTCAACTTTTTGAGGAACCTCCATGGTGTTTTCCAGAGTGGTTGCACCAGCTTGCATTCCCGCCAACAGTGCAGGAGGGTTCCCCTTTCACCGCAACCTCGCCAGCATCTGTCATTTCCTGACTTGTTAATTCTAGCCATTCTGACTGGTGTGAGGTGGTTTCTCATTGTGGTTTTGATTTGTATTTCCCTGATGCCGAGTGATGTGGAGCATTTTTTCATGTATCTGTTGGCCATCTGGATGTCTTCTTTGCAGAAATATCTGTTCATGTCCTCTGCCCATTTCTTGATTCAATTATTTGCTCTTTGGGTGTTGAGTTTGATAAATTCTTTATGGGTTTTGGATACCAGATCTTTGTCTGGTATGTTGTTTGCAAATATCTTCTCCCATTCTGTCAGTTGTCTTTTGGTTTTGTTAACTGTTTCCTTTGCTGGGCAAAATCTTTTGATCTTGATGAAGTCCCGATAGTTCATTTTTGCCTTGTGTAGGAATTCAGTAAAGTGTCAGGATATAAAATCAATGCACAGAAATCAGTTGTATTCCTTTACACCAACAACAAGACAGAAGAAAGAGAAATTGAGGAGTCAATCCCATTTACAATTGCACCCAAAACCATAAGATACCTAGGAATAAACCTAACCAAAGAGGCAAAAATTCTATATTCAGAAAACTATAAAATACTCATGAAAGAAATTGAGGAAAACACAGAGAAATGGAAAACTTTTCCATGCTCTTGGATTGGAAGAAAAAATATTGTGAAAATGTCTATGCTACCAAAAGCACTCTACACATTTAATGCAATCCCTTTCAAAATCCCATCCATTTTTTTTCAAAGAAATGGAACAAATAATCACAAAATTTATATGGAACCAGGAAAGACCTCAACTAGCCAGAGGAATATTGAAAAAAGAAAGCCAAAGTCAGAGGCATCACAATTCCAGACTTCAAGCTCTATTACAAAGCTGTCATCATCAAGACAGTATGGTACTGGCAAAAACACAGACACATAGATCAATGGAACACAATAGAGAGCCCAGAAATAGACCCTCAACTCTATGGTCAACTAGTCTTTGACAAAGCAGGAAGAAATGTCCAATGGAATAAAGACAGTCTCTTCACCAAGTGGTGTTGGGAAAATTGGACAGCCATAGGCAGAAAAATGAAACTGGACCATTTCCTTATACCACACACGAAACGAGACTCAGAATGGATGAAGGACCTCAATGTGAGAAAGGAATCCATCAAAATCCTTGAGGAGAACACAGGCAGCAACCTCTTCAGCCTCAGTTTCAGCAACTTCTTCCTAGGAAGATTGCCAAAGTAAAGGGAAGCAAGGGTAAAACAAAACAAAACAAACAAACAAAAAAACAACCCTCTTATTATAAATTCTCTTATGTCTGGGATGCCTGGGTGGCTCAGTTGTTAAGTGGCTGCCTTCAGCTCAGGTCACAATACCAGTGTCCTGGGATCCAGTCTCACATTGGGCTCCTTGCTTGGCAGGGAGCCTGCTTCTGCCTGTGCCTCTGCCTGCCACTCTGTCTGCCTGTGCTCTCTCTCTCTCTATCTCTCTAACAAATAAATAAATAAAATATTTAAAAAATATGTCCAAAGTTCATTAGCTAAAGTAATTTCATACTGTGTAATAAAGCTAAGAACATATCAAAGGCAGAAAACCTAATACTAGCTCTGTTTGAATTCAAATCACTAGATTGTAGTGTGTTTTTCAAAGATTTTATTTATTTATTTTTGTCAATGGAAGAGTAAGAGAGAGAGAGAGAGAAATCTCACAAGCAGGGGGAGTGGATGTCAGAGAGAAAAAGGCTCCCTGAGCAAGGAGCCAGTTGTGGAAACTGATCCCAGGACCCTTGAATCATGACCTGAGATGAAGGCAGACACTTAACTGACTGAGCCACCCAGGCACCCCTAGGATTTTATTTTTAAAACACTGGAGTTACAAAAACAAATGGAAACAATGATAATTACTTACATACATATATATATAATCAGTCTGCCTATCAATATGTGTGTATATATTACAAATGCATGTACACATTTTCAGATCTATGTGCATTATTCTTCAGTAAACCTGGATATGGCTTAGGAAGTTATCTATGTTCACCTGAATTTCTTCCTTTTGCCAGAATAGTAACTTTTAGTTACATGACAAAATCATTTTTTCGCCATATGAAGATATCTTTATTGCAAAGGTATTATTTTTCAGATCTTAAAGCTCTTGAATTTGTCACCATCCCTACACATTTTTTGAAGGCATCACTCAGGGATTCTTTGACTTTCTCATTTCAAAGGCTGTAGATGAAAGGGTTCAGCATTGGTGTTACAATGGTGTTCAGCACTGTGGCAAATTTGTTAACATCCATCACATTTTCCTTTTTTGGGCGGACATAGATAAAGATGGAGCTTCCGTAATAAAGCGTCACTACAGTGATATGTGAAACACAGGTGGAGAAAGCTTTCTGTCGTCCCTGGGCAGAGGGAATTCTAAGGATAGTAACAATAATGTACATGTAAGACACTCCTGTCAGGAGCAAAGAGCCCAAGAGCAACACAGCAGAAGAGATAAAGTCAGCCACCTCAACCAGAGAGATGTCTGCACACACCAGCTTTAGCACTGGGCCACTGTCACAAAAAAAGTGATTGATTATATTTGGCCCACAAAAGGGAAGAGGAGCAGTTAAGACTGATGGCACTAAAATTGACAATAATGCACCCACATAAGATCCTAGAAGCAAGAATATGCATGTCTGTTTATTCATGATGATGGCATACCTCAGTGGGTTGCAAATGGCAATATATCGATCAAAAGACATGACGGCCAGGATGAAGAATTCTGTGGATCCCAGAAGGAAGTAGAAGAAAGACTGAGTAAGACATCCCACAAAGGATATTGTCTTGGTTAGGGAAAATGTGTTAGCTAGCATCTTAGGTACCACTGTGGAGGTGATGGCAACTTCAAGGAAAGAAAGATTGGCTACAAAGAAATACATGGGTGAATGCAGACGGTAGTCACCACACACTAAAAGGATGATCATGGTGTTGCCGATCAGAGACGTCATGTACATGAGCAGGAAGGCAGAAAAAAGAAGAATTTCTATTTCTTTCTCATTCTGAAACCCCAGAAGAATGAACTCAGTGACTCTGGTCTTGTTTCTGTGGTCCATAATGTTGCCACTTCCACCTGACATAATAAAAAAGATACGTTCATGGTTGGTCTTTGCAACTCAACATTAGAAGAAGTACTGTATCTATAGCTATCAGTCATGTTTCTCTTTGTGAAGGAATGATAATGGAAAAAATTAAACCAATTACATTTCCCCCTATATAAACAAGTCCTGAGATGACCTATGGAAGACAGTTCTACAGTAAGATTGTGACAAGCGCTCTTTTGAAAGAGGAGTGAGGCTCCCCTCTGTGTAGGGACTCTGAGACTAAAGTTAGCTCTGCATGTGAACAGATGAGTAGTGTGCCCTTTGATATAGATGTAACACAGTGACCTTAATTCATTCAGATATAAAGGTATTCATTCAGAATGCTGGCAGAGTTGCAGTCAAGTCTAATTCTATATTAATGTATGTGTACAAAAATAACTTTTAAAATCTATTTTATTTTCATTGGAAGAAAAAGTGTTAAAAAGAACGAAAACAAAGACAACAACAAATATATAAACGATCAGTAATAGGTTCATGACTCCCGAGTTACAGGTTCTAACGTCTGTTACAGTTTAATTGACCACTAAGGAAAATAAAGTCAGTCTCATGTAATCTCTATATAGAGTCACATTCATAGTGAATAAGATGTTCATTTAAGAGAAAAAATAATCAAAATATGACTTTATCACTGTGATTAAATTTATCTTGGAATTCAAACAAAGCAAACATTAGGGAAGAAGGAGAAAATAATTGATGTTTTTGAATTTGACTATGAGAAGCAGCAAAGCCTAATTTTGTACAGTTCATACTGCGAATCAAAACTAAAAAGGACGGAGAAAACCACACCATTCATGGAGAGGAGATTGTTTTGGTGTTGTTTTAATTAATTAATTAATTAATTTAGTTTGTTTGTTTTGTTAAAAGTTAGAATTAGGGAGTGATTTCAAATTTCAGATTACAAGAAACACAGATTTCTTACTGATTGGTGTTGGAAATCCTAATTTAATTAGGAATGTCTACCGCTGCTCTTCAATAGATGTGATGGATGAATGTTGTAGAGATTAGTTAAAATTTATATCATCGAAGGGTCAAAGTTGGAAATAAGACAAGATCTTGTGTCTTTTAATTTAGGTTTGGTAATTTTTTTCTGACCTAAAATATTTATTTTTTCTTTTGATGACCTTTATTCTTATTTATTTACTTCACAATGAGGAAGCAAGTGAGAATTTATTCAGATAAATTTCTGAATTTTGTGTATTATTCATTTTATGATAGAAGAGAAAAAATTGGATCAATGTTGGGAGTTTGCACTGTGATTCTTTATAATGACTGTTCCTAATATAATAACACAAATTCAGTAGTTTAGTTAATAGGTACTAAATTTCTTAATGTGGTGATATATTATGAAGGGCCACAGGTTACTTTCCTTTAATCACTGATGGGAAAGGAAATATTAATTGATTTGGTGGGAAAAAATAATTGTGGAGTAAGGTGTTTTATTTGTGAGTCTTTCCTGTGATCTGCTAAATAATTGGTTTGATCATGTGCAATTAATGGATGCCTTGAGAGCACTAGTAATATAAGATAAACACTAAAGTCCCAATAATCCTTTCAGTCAATTCCAAAATTTTACATAATGTTATCGGTAAGTAAGAAATGGAGGAGAAAGAAAGACCATCAGTTGAAAGAAGAGAATATTGTCAATTCTTTGCTTACCTGCTAGAGGGTACCTCAGAATTTTTATGAACGTGCAAGTGCATGGTTTCAGAGTATTCCTCCTTTATAACTGCATGGTTTGGGTGTCATCCATGATTGGAATCATTTCTATGGACTGAATTCTCCTGACAGTCTCAGAATGTTAAGAAATAAGGCACGGGAATATATGACAATGGTTATAGGACACTGTATAAGGAGTCTGTGTAGGAATGAATGAATCAATACTATGGTGTGCCAATGATCACATGTACAGATTATTGTAATATAAGAACAGGAGGGAAGCCAGAGTTCATTATTTCTGATTCTCTAGGGACAGAGCTTCTACTGAAACAACACTCCAGAGAATAACTTATGACAATTCTAATTAAAATAAGTTTCTCAAATTAGAAAATAACTTGTAAATACAACTTCTATAGGAAATAGATTGAGCCTAAAAAATCAAAAAAGAAATCAGTAAAATCATTGCAGATGTTATTGACAGGAATCAGTCCTTTAATTGCAGTAAAATGTCATGGAATGTGTTTTCATCTTCATCTTCATCATCATCATCATCATCATCATCTTCATCACCATCATCACCATATACATTTTTTAAATACTCACTTTGTATTAGGGATTCTTCTAAAAAGTGCAGTTTTTTTAAATTAAATTTTTTATTTATTTTCAACGTAACAATATTCATTGTTTTTTCACCACACCCAGTGCTCCATGCAATCTGTGTCCTCCCTAATACCCACCACCTGGTTCCCCCAACCTCCCACCTCCCGCCCCTTCAAAACCCTCAGGTTGTTTTTCAGAGTCCATAGTCTCTCATGGTTCACCTCCCCTTCCAATTTCCCTCAACTCCCTTCTCCTCTCCATCTACCCTTGTCCTCTATATTATTTCTTATGCTCCACAAATAAGTGAAACCATATGATACTTGACTCTCTCTGTTTGACTTATTTCACTCAGCATAATCTCTTCCAGTCCTTTCCATGTTGCTACAAAAGTTGGGTATTCGTCCTTTCTGATGGAGGCATAATACTCCATAGTGTATATGGACCACATCTTCCTGATCCATTCATCCGTTGACGGGCATCTTGGTTCTTTCCACAGTTTGGCGACCGTGGCCATGGCTGCTATAAACATTGGGGTACAGATGGCCCTTCTTTTCACTACATCTGTATCTTTGGGGTAAATACCCAGCAGTGCAATTGCAGGGTCATAGGGAAGCTCTATTTTTAATTTCCTGAGGAATCTCCACACTGTTCTCCAAAGTGGCTGTACCAGTTTGCATTCCCACCAACAGTGGAAGAGGGTTCCCCTTTCTCCACATCCTCTCCAACACACGTTGTTTCCTGTCTTGCTAATTTTGGCCATTCTAACTGGTGTAAGGTGGTATCTCAATGTGATTTCGATTTGAATCTCCCTGATGGCTAGTGATGATGAACATTTTTTCATGTGTCTGGTAGCCATTTGTATGTCTTCATTGGAGAAGTGTCTGTTCATATCTTCTGCCCATTTTTTTAATATGATTGTCTGTTTTGTGTGTGTTGAGTTTGAGGAGTTCTTTATAGATCCTGGAAATCCACCTTTTGTCTGTACTGTCATTTGCAAATATCTTCTCCCATTCCGTGGGTCGCCTCTTTCTTTTGTTGACTGTTTCTTTTGCTGTGCAGAAGCTTTTGATCTTGATGAAGTCCCCAAAGTTCATTTTCGCTTTTGTTTCCTTCGCCTTTGGAGACATATCTTGAAAGAAGTTGCTGTGGCTGATATCAAAGAGGTTACTGCCTATGTTCTCCTCGAGGATTCTGATGGATTCCTGTCTCACGTTGAGGTCTTTTATCCATTTCGAGTTTATCTTTGTGTATGGTGTAAGAGAATGGTCGAAGTGCAGTTTTTTTTTTTTAATTTTACAAAAACCATAGGAGATAGATCATTATTGATATCAAACTGATTATTGATTATCAAACTGAACTGTGACAACTACTTCATATAGTGAGTAAGCATATATATATATACACATATATATATGTATATACACACACACATATATATGTGTATATATAAATATGTAAGAAAATTATAAAATACAAATTTATCTAAAATACTTTTTTTTCAAAAAAGATATTACCAACACTTATTGACTGGATGTACTTTGATTCACTGAGAAAACATATCTAATCCATGCCATCAGAGGCATATAAACTAGTCAAGAATGAAAGAAAACATACATAAGAAATAAAAGTTCCATAATTTTATGTAGTAAATAAAAATATAATTGGGACATAAAAACAATTGAATGTATAGAAATGCAGCTGATTTCTGTGCATTGATTTATATCCTGACATTTTACTGAATTACTCTATGAGTTCTCTCAGTTTTGGAGTGGAGCCTTTTGAGTTTTCCACATAAATTATCATATCATCTGCAAAAGTGAGAGTTTGACTTCTTTGCCAGTTCAAATGGCTTTTATATATGCCAAAGGCAAGAGAGAAGAAAGAGAAATTAAGGGGTCGATGTCATTTACTATTGCACCCCAAACCATAAGATACCTAGGAAAAACCTAACCAAAGAGGGAAAGAATATGTACTCAGAAAACTATAAAGTAGTCATGAAAGAAATTGAGGAAGACACAAAGAAATGGAAAGATGATCCAAGCTCATGGATTGGAAGAACAAATATTGTGAAAGTGTCTATGCTACCAAAGCAATCTACACATTTAATGCAATCTTTGTCAAAATACCATCCAATTTTTCAAAGACATGGAACAAATAATCACAAAATTTATGTGGAATTAGAAAAGACTATGAATAGCCAGAAGAATGTTGAAAAAGAAAGCCAAAGTTGGTGGCATCACAATTCCAGACTTCAAGATCTCTTACAAAACTGTAATCAACAATACAGTATGGTACTGGCACAAAAACAGATACATAAATCAATGGAACAGAATAGAGAGCCCAGAAATAGACCATCTACTCTGTGGTCAACTATTCTTTGACAAAGCAGGAATTAATGTTCATTGGAAAAAAGACAATCTCTTCAACAAATGGTGTTGGGAAAATTGGACAGGCACATGCAGAAGAATGAAACTGGACCATTTTTTCTTACACCACATACACAAAATAGACTCAAATGGATGAAAGTCTTCCATGTGCGACGGGAATCCATCAAAATCCTTGAGGCGATCACAGGCAACAACCTCTTTGACCTCAGCCACAGCAAATTCTTCTGAGAAACATCAACAAAGGCAAGGGAAGCAAGGGCAAAAAATTAACTATTGGGACTTCATCAAGATCAAAAGATTTTGCACAGCAAAGGAAACAGTCAATAAAACCAAAAGACAACTGATAGAATGGGAGAAGATATTCACAAATGACATATTAGATAAAGGGCTAGTATCCAAAATGTCTAAAGAACTTCTCAAGCTCAACACCCAAAGAACAAATAATCCAATCAGGAAATGGGAAGAAGACATGGACATTTCTGCAAAAAAGACATCCAGATGGCCAAAAGACACAGGAAAAAGTGCTCCACATCACTCGGCATCAGGGAAATACAAATCAAAACCACAGTGAGATGCCACTTCACACCAGTCAGAATGGCTAGAATTAACAAGTCGGGAAATGACAGATGCTGGCAAGGAGGCGGAGAAAGGGGAACCATCCTATACTGTTGGTGGAAATGAAAGCTGGTGTAGCCACTCTGTTAAACACCATGGAGGCTCCTCAAAAAGTTGAAATTAGAGCTACCCTATGACCCAGCAATCACACTACTGGGTATTTACCCTAAGGCTACAAATGTAGTGATCCAAAGGGGCATGTGCACCCCAATGTTTATAGCAGCAACGTCCCCAATAGTCAAATTATGAAAAGAGCCTAATGTCTATCAACAGATCAATGCATATTGAATATGTGAGATACGAACATACGTATATATGTGTGTATATATATATATATATGCATATATATATACACCTATGATGCATATATGAATATACAGCCATCAAAAAAACAAAATCTTGCCATTTACAATGATCTAGATGGAACTAGAGGGTATTATGCTAAGTGTAATAAGTCAGAGAAAGGCAATTATCATATGATCTCACTGATATGAGGAATTTGAGAAACAAGAATGAGGATCACAGGGGGAATGGAGGGAAAACAAAACAGGACAAAACCAGAGAGGGAGACAAACCTGAAGAGACTCAATCTCAGGAAACAAACTAAGGGTTGCTGGAGTAGAGGAGGGTGGTATGGATGGGGTGACTGGGTAATGGACATAGGGGAGGGTATGTGCTATGGTGAGCCCTGTGAATTGTGTAAGACTGATGAATCACCGACCTATACCCCTGAAACAAATAATACATTATATGTTAATAAAAAATTGCTTGGATATGACACCAAAAAGAACAAGGAAAAAAAAAAGCAAAAATAGACAAGTGCGAAACATAAGGCTAGAATTTTCTTCAAAGGAAAGAAAACACCCAGGGTGAAAAGGCAAACAATGGAATGATAGAAAATATTTGAAAAACAAATATTTGCAAAATATAAGGAGACGATATCCAGAATATATAAAGAAACCCTACAACTCAAGAACTATAAAACAAAATCATATGATTAGAAAATTATCAAAGGTGGGACGCCTGGGTGGCTCAGTTGGTTAAGCGGCTGCCTTCAGTTTGGGTCATGATCCCAGCATCCTGGGATGGAGTCCCACATTGGGGTCTTTGCTCGGCAGGGAGCCTGCTTCTCCCTCTGCCTCTGCCTGCCACTCTGTCTGCCTGTGCTCACTCTCGCTCTCTCTCTAACAAATAAATAAATAAATAAAAAGAAAATTATCAAAGGAACTAAGTTGGAAAATTAGTGCTACCTGAATTCGAGACTTCCTATAAATCTTTGTTGATCAAGACAACATGGTATTTGCAAAAGAACTAAATAGACTGTTGAAAGAAAATACAGAGATCAGAAATAGGTTCTTAAAAACACGTAATAAGGGGCGCCTGGGTGGCTCAGTGGGTTAAAGCCTCTGCCTTCTGCTCAGGTCATGATCTCAGGGTCCTGGGATCGAGCCCCACATCGGGCTCTCTGCTCGGCAGGGAGCCTGCTTCTTCCCCTCCCTCTGCCTGCCTCTCTGTCTACTTGTGATCTCTGTCTGTCAAATAAATAAATAAAATCTTTAAAAAAAAACACGTAATAAATATGTAATATAATCAACCAATCTTTAACAAAGACAGTGCGTTGGGGCAAAGATAATATTTTAACAAATGGTGCTATAAACACTGGACATCTGCATGCAAAAGAAAAAAAAATGTTCTAGACACTGACTTTACCCCGTTTAAAATATTTACTTGAAGGGCACCTGGGTGGCTCAGTTGTTTGGCATCTGCCTTTGACTGAAGTCATGATCCCAGGGTATTGGGATCGAGCCCCTCATCAGGCTCTCTGCTCAGCGGAGTGTCTGCTTCTCCCTCTTCCCCAGCCCTGCTTGCGTTCCCTCTCTTGCTGTGTCTTGCTCTATCATATCAATAGATAACATCCTTTAAAAATTTACTTAAAATGGACCCTAGAGGGCGCCTAGGTGGCTCAGTGGGTTAAGCCGCTGCCTTCGGCTCAGGTCATGATGTCAGGGTACTGGGATCGAGTCCCACATCAGGCTCTCTGCTCTGCAGGGAGCCTGCTTCCCTCTCTCTCTCTCTGCCTGTCTGTCTACTTGTGATCTATGTCAAATAAAAAAATAAAATCTTAAAAAAAAATGGACCCTAGACTAAATATGGAAAACTATTAAACTTCCAGAACATAGGAAAAATCCTAGATGCTATTGGTTATGGTAATGAAATTTTATTTTAGTTTTAGTTTTTATTTAAATTACAGTTGGTTAACATAGATTGTAATATTAGTTGCACATATGCAATTTAGTGATTCAACACTTTCTACAATATCCAGTGCTCATCACATGTGCACTCCCTAATTCCCATGACCTGTTTTACCCATCCCCCCCAATGATCACTTTGTTCTCTAGATTTAAGTGTCTGTTTCTTGGTTGGTCTCTGTGTTGTTTTTTGTTTTGTTTTGTTTGTTTGTTAGTTTGCTTGATTGTTTCTTCACTTCCCCATATGATTGAAATCATATATTTTTATTTCTCTGACTCAAAGATTTCAAATGACCTGTCTTTATGGACACTTTCAGTTTAGTTTATTTTTCAGCTTCAGAATTAGTTTGGTCCTTTTTTATAGTTTCTATCTCTTAGTTGATATTCTCATTTTTCTCATGCAATATTTTCCTGATGTGTTTACCTGGATGTGCTTGCTTTTAGTTCATTGAGAGTCTTTATGAAGAATACTTTATTCTTTGTCAGAAATACTATAAATATGCTTTTCGATTGGGTTGGTAAATGTAGTATTATTCTGCTCCTTTGAGGGGCCTTGTTTCTGTTCCTTTTATGTATTGTGATCCGTTAATGAGTTTTGGTCATTTGAATAAACAAGACCACCATTTATCTCAGCTAGTAAAACTTTTTCTGATTTTTTTTTTATTATGCCATGTTAGTCACCATACATTCATTAGTCACACACATTCATTAGTGTTTGATGTAGTGTTCCATGATTCATTGTTTGCATGTAGCACCCAGTGTTCCATGCAATACGCACCCTCCTTAATACCCATCATGGGACTAACCCATCCCCCTACCTCCCTCCCCTCTAAAACCCTCAGTTTGTTTCCTGGTGTCCATAGTTTCTCATGGTTATCTCCCACTCTGACCCCCCTCTTCATTTTTCCCTTCCTTCTCCTAATGTCCTCTATGCTATTCCTTATGTTCCATGTATAAGTGAGGCCATAGGAGAATTTTCTTTCTGTTCTTGAGTTATTTCTCTTAACATAATCCCCTCCAGTTCTGTCCATGTGAGTGCAATGGGTGGGTATTCATTCTTTCTAATGGCTGAGTAATATCCCATTGTATATATAAAATGCATCTTCTTTATCCATTCATCTGTTGAAGGGCATCTCAGCTCCTTCACAATTTGGCTAATGTAGACATTACTGCTATGAACATTGGGAGGCATGTGCCTTTTCCTTTCACATCTGTATCTTTGGGCAAAGATACCCAGTAGTGGAATTGCTGGGTCATAGTGTAACTTTATTTTTAATGTCTTGAGGAACCTCCATATTGCTTTCCAGAGTGGCTGCACCAGCTTGCATTCCCGCCAAGAGTATAAGAGAGTTCCCTTGTCTCCACATCCTCTCCAACAATTGTTGTTTCCTGTCTTGTTAATTTTAGCCACTCTGACTGGTATAAGGTTGTATCCCGTGTGGTTTTGACTTGAATCTCCCTGATGGCTAATGATGTTGAATGGTTTTTCCTGTCTCTGTTAACCACTCATGTGTCTTCTTTGGAGAATTGTCTGTTCATGTCTTCTGCCCATTTTTTACTTACTTGTTTTTTGGGTGTTGAGTTTGAGAAGCTCTTTATAAATCTTAGATACTAGCCCTTTATCTGTAAAGTCATTGCAAATATTTTCTCCCTTCCCACGGGATGCTTCTTTGCTTGGCTGACTGTTTCGTTTGTTGTGCAGAAGCTTCTTGGCTGTGTGGACACACAAAAAAAATGGAAAAACATCCCATGCTCATGGATTGGAAGAATAAACATTGTAAAAATGTCTATGCTGTACAGAGCAATCTATACTTTTAAAACAAACCTCATCAAATTTCCACTGGCATTTTTCAAAGAGCTGGAAGAAAGAATTCTAAAATTTGTATGGAATCAGAAAATACCAGAATTACCAAGGAAATGTTGAGAAAGAAAAACAAAGCTGGGGGCATCACATTGCCTGAATTCAAGCTTCACTACAAAGCTGTAGTCACCAAGACAGCATGGCACTGGCACAAAAACAGACACATAGACCAGTGGAACAAAGTAGAGAGTCCAGACATGGACCCACAACTCTATGGTTAAAGAAAGTTTGACAAAGCAGGAAAAAATATCCAATGGAAAAAAGACAGTCTCTTCAGTAAATGGTGCTGGGAAAATTGGACAGCTATGTGTAAAAGAATGAATCTCAACTATTCTCTTAGACCATACACAAAGATAAACTTGAAATGGATAAAAGACCTCAATGTGAGGCAGGAATGGTGAATAATTATTTTAATGTACTGTTGGATTCAATTTGGTAGCATTTTGGTGAGAATTTTCTCATCCATGTTAATCAGGGATATTAACCTATAGTTTTCCTTTTTAGTGGAGTCTATTTGAATTTGGAATGAGAGTAATTCTGACATCATAGAATGAATTTGGGAGTTTTCTTTCCTTCTCTCTTTTATGGAAGAGTTTGAGAAAGGTATGAACTTCTATTAAATGTTTAGAAGATGGAAAAAAAAATGTTTGGAAGATGGTATCTCAATGTGGTTTTGATTTGAATCTCCCTGGTGGCTAGTGAAAATGAGCATTTTTTCATGTGTCTGTTAGCCATTTGCATGTCTTCTTTGGAGAAGTGCCTGTTCATGTCTTCTGCCCATTTTTTGACTTGATCATTTTTTTTTTCTTTTGAGTGTGGAGTTTGAGGAGTTCTGTATAGATCTTAGATATCAGCCCTTTGTCTATAGTGTCATTTGAGAATATCTTCTCCTATTCTGTGGGTTGCCTCTTTGTCTTGTTGACTGTTTCCTTTGCTGTGCACAAGCTTTTGATCTTGATGAAGTCTCAGAAGTTCATTTTTGTTTTTGTTTTCTTTGCCTTTGGAACCATGTCTTGAAAGAACTTGCTGTGGCTGATTTCAAAGAGGTTTTTGCCTGTGTTCTGCTCTAGGATTTTGATAGATTCCTGCCTCACAGAGGTCTTTTATCCTTTTCAAGTTTATCTTGAATGAGGCAAAGAATGGTCAAGTTTCATTCTTCTATACATAGTTGCCCAATTTTCCCAGCACCATTTATTGAAGAGATTGTCTTTTTTCCACTGGATATTTTTTCCTGCTTTGTCCAAGATTAGTTGACCACAGATTTGTGGGTCCATATCTGGACTCTGTATTCTGTTCCACTGGTCTACTTGTTTTTGTGCCAGTGCCATGCTGTCTTGGTGATCAGAGCTTTGTAGTAATGTTTGAAATCAGGAAACGTGATGCCAGCTACTTTGGAAAACAGTATGGAGATTCCTTAAGAAGTTAAAAATAGAGTTGCCTTATGACCCAGCATTTTCACTAGTGGGTATTTACCCCAAAGTTACAGGTATAGTGAAAAGAAAGGCCATATGTACCCTCACTGTTCACAGTAACAATGGCCACAGCTGCCAAACTGTGGAAAAAGCTGAGATTCCCTTCAACAGACAAATGGATAAAGAAGATGTGGTCCATATATACAATGGAGTATTACGTCTCCATCAGAAAGGATGAATGCCCAACTTTTGTTTCAACATGGACGGGACTGGAGGAGATTATGCTGAGTGAAATAAGTCAAGCAGAGATATTCAATTATCATATGGTTTCACTTACGTGTGCAGCATAAGGCATAACATGGAGAACATTAGGAGAAAGAAAGGAAAAGTGAATTGAGGCAAATCACAGGGGGAGATAAAGCATGAGAGACTGTGGACTCTGAGAAAAAAAATAAGGGTTTTGGAAGGAAGGGGGATGGGGGTTGGGTGAACTTGGTGATGCATATTAATGAGGGCATGTATTGCATGGAGCATTGGGTGTGGTGTATAAACAATGAATCTTGGAACCCTGAAAAAAAAAGTTTGGAAGGATTCCCCTTGCAAAGCCCTCTGGCCTTCGGCTTTTATTTCTTGGGTGATTTTTTATTACTGATTTAACTACCTTCCTGGTTATCAGTCCATTCAAGTAGTCTATTACTTTCTGTTTCAGTTTTGGTAAATCATATGTTTCTAGGAATTAATCAATTTCTTCCAGATTGTCAAATTTGTTGGCAGATAGTTATCATAATGTTCTCTTAAAATTGTTTATATTTCCACGGTAGTATTATTTCTTCTCTCTTGTTTATTTTTATTTATTTTTGATATATCTAGCTGGCAGTTTATCAATTTTATTAATTTTTCAAAGAACCTTCTCCTAGGTCTATTGATCTGTTATATTTTTTAAAATTTCTATATCATTAATTTTACTCAACAATTTCTTATTTCTTATTTTTTTTAAAGATTCTATTTATTTATACAGCATTTGGTATAAAAAAAAGATTTTATTTATTTATTTGACGGACAGAGATCACAAGTAGGCAGAGAGGCAGGCAGAGAGAGAGGAGAATGTAGGCTCTCCACGGAGCAGAAAGCCCGATGTGGGGCTCGATCCCAGGACCCTGGGATCATGACCTGAGTCGAAGGCAGAGGCTTTAACCCACTGAGCCACCCAGGTGCCCCAACAATTTCTTATTTCTGTTTTGCTTCCTTTAGGGTTTATTTGCTGTTTTTCTAACTCCTTTAGGTATAAGGTTAGGTTGGTTATTTGAGGTTTTTCTTGTTTCTTCAGGTTCACCTGTGTTGCTGTGCATTTCCCTCCTAGGACTGCTTTTGCTGCATCCCAAATATTTTGGACAATTTTGTTTCCATCTTTTTGTTTCCATGTATTTTTTAAACTCTTCTTTGATATGCTAGATGATCCACTCATTCTTTAGTAGCATGTTCTATATCTTCCATGTATTTGTGACTGACTTTAAGGTTCATAGCATTTTGGCCAGAAAACATGTATGTTATAATTGCAGTGTTTTGTACTTGTTATGGCCTGACTGTGGCCTAGTATATGAACTGTTATGGAGAATATTCCATATGAACTACAAAGAAACTATATTCTTCTATTTAGAAGAAGGTATCTCCTCCTGGAAATGTTCTGAATACATCTGTTAAGTTCATCTAGCCCAGAATGCAAAAAGACATTGTTTCCTTGTTGATTTTCTGCTTAAATGATCTGTCCACTGGTGTAAGTGGGGTATTAATGTCCCCTACTATTATTGTATTATTATCAATAAGTTCCTTTATTTTTGTTATTGTTTTATGTATTTGACTGCTCCCATGTTAGGGGCATAAATATTTATAATTGTTAGATACTCTTGGTGAATTGTGTTCTTTATTTTGATAGAGTGCCCTTCCTTCTTCTCTTGCTACAGTGTTTGGTTGATTGATTTTTAAGATTTTATTTATTTGACAGATAGAGACACAGCAAGAGAGGGAACATAAGCAGGGGGAGTGGGAGAGGGAGAAGCAGGCTCCTGGCGGGGCGGGGAGCCCAATGTGGGGATTGATCCCAGGACCTTGGTATCATGACTGGAGCTGTTGGCAGACGCTTAATGACTGAGCCACCTAGGAGCCCACAGTCTTTGATTTAAAATCTAGTTTATCTGATATGAGTATTGCTACTTGGCTTCTTTTGACTTCCATTTCCATGATACATGCTTCTAAATCCACTCTCTTTAAACCTGCAGTTGTCTTTAAATCTAAATGAGTCCCTTTAGGCAACATATAGATGGGTTTTGTATTTTTAATCCATTCTAATATCCTATGTTCTTTATATTGGACCATTTAGTCCATTTACACTCAAAGTAATCATTGATAGATGTGCATTTAGTGATATTTTATTATTTGTTTTGTCAATGTTTCTGGAGTTTTCCCCTGTTCCTATCTAGTTTTTGTCATTTTTGGTCTTTCTTTGCAACTCAGAGGCCCCTCTTTAATATTTCTTTCATGACTGGGTTGGTGATCATGAAGTCCCTTAATTTTTGTTTCTTTGGGAAACTCTTTATCTCTCCTTCTATTCTGAATCACAGTCTTGATGAATAATATATTGACTGTAGATTTTTCTCATTTTTCTCATTCAGCACATTGAATAAATCATGCTACTCTTTACTGGCTTTCCAAGTTTCTGTGGAGAGATCTGCAGCTAGCCTTCCTTCCCCAGATTATGGAATTTTCAACTACTATCTCCTCAAATAAACCTTCTGTCCTCTTTGTTCTTTCTTCTTCTGGAATTTGTATGTATTTTGTATGTATTTTGTATTAAACAAATGTTATTATGTTTGATGGAGTCACTGAGTTCCAAAATCTATTATTGGATTCATAGTTCTTTTTTTCTCTCTTTGGTTCAGCTTCATTATTTGTACCATTATTTTGTATTCTATATCATGTATTCATTGTTTTTCTTCTTCTAACCTCCCAGTCATTACATCCAATCTGTTTTGAATATCAGTTGCCTTTTCATTACTGATTGATTTCCTTTTTTTAATTTTTATTTTTGCTTTAAATTTTATCTGTATTATAAAGATCTCCCTGATGTCTTCCATTGTTCTTGGAGGCCTGGTGAGTATCTTGTGACTGTTGCTTTAAATTCTCCATCAGGCAAATTACTTGAATCTATTTCAATTAGATGTCTGGTCATGACCATTTCTTGTTCTTTCTTTTAGGATGCACTCTTCCATCTTGGCATTTGTCAGTCTCTACCTTCTTCTTTCTGTTAGAAAAGCCTGCTATGTTTCCTGCTTCTGAGGGTAATGGCTATATGAAGAGTTCATATAGTGTCTAGGACCTAGCACTTCAGGGAGTGTCTCCATTGGGTGCTGTCAACACCCTGCTCCTGTGTTTTAGCTGCTCTATCCTTCAGGCCAGTCATCTGCAGAGACTCTCGTTACCTGCAGTTGCCAGTGTTTGGTCCTTGGCAAGAATGTGTTGAGTTATAACTAGGTGTGCTCTGGTCAGCTTGTTCAATGAGACCTGATGCCACTGTGGAGGCCAAGAAAAACAAGGCTGTACCCACCTCAAGTCTAGCCCTGACATAAGTATAGCCATCTTGACAAAGCAAAAGCTGGTACCTTGCACCCCCTCTCCACTTACTCCCCTTTCCTCTGTAGTATGTGTGAACAAATAGTTAACTTGTAGAAATCACAATCCTGCAAGACAGGAGTCTCCCTTGGTTTACAAATGTCCCAGGCTAAATCTCACTAACAAGGACGCTTGATAGGAGGAATGTGACATTCCACCAGGAAACTCCCAACTATCTTCATGTTAGTACCTCATTAGAGGGAAAAATGGCCTTGACTTGATAATAACCAGGCCTCCAATATCCTGACAGTCTTTTTTACCCTGATAGCCCTTCTGAACACCCCCTTTGTCCTCACCCACCGCTGAGTCCACCCCTACTCTGACTTTGAAAACTCTGACTGTAGTCTGGTTCGGGGTCCAAGTCCCTACTCTGCTGTGTTGGGTATACTTGGGCCCAAGCTTAAGCTTGCTGAATAAACCCTCATGTGTATACACACACACACACACACAGGTATATATATATATACGTGTGTGTGTGTGTGTGTGTGTGTGTGTGTGTATATATATATACACACACTCTTGGTCTCCAGAAGCAAACTGAGGGCTGCTGGAGGGGGAGCAGTCGCTGGGTGGTGGACTTGGGGGGAGTGCACTTTTGTTTTTTTAATAATAGCCATCATAACAGGAGTGAGATGGTATCTTACTGTGGTTTTGATGTGCATTAATTTGATTTGCACTAATCCTGATGATTATTGATGTTGAGCACCTTTTCTTATGCCTGTATATATTATTTGAGAAATGTTTATTATGGTCATTTGCCCACGTTTAAATCAGTTTAATTTGGGTTTGTTTGTTTCTGCTGTCATTCATATATATATATATATGTGTGTGTGTGTGTGTGTGTGTGTGTGTATAATCATATATATATGTATACATATATATGTATCATATTCAACATATATAAGGAAAAAAGTATGTACTTTTGTATGTATGTATGTACATACATACATACATACAAAAGTACATACTTTTTTCCTTATATATGTTGAATATGATACATACTTCCTCATATATACTGAATATTAACTCTCTTCATATATGGTTTGCAATTTTTTTCCTCTGGGTTACTTTTTCATGCTGTTTACATGCTATTGCTGTAAAGAAGCTTTTTAGTTTGATGCTATCATACTTGTCCATTTTTGCTTTTATTGTCTTTGTTTTTGGCATCATATCCAAAATGTCTTTGCAAAGTCAATATCAAGATACTTCTGGGAAACAATTTGGAGTTACCTCAATATATTAAACACATAATGAACTTATGATCCAGAAATCCCACTTTTAGGTATACCTCCAAAGGAAATAAAATCAATATATTTTTTTAAGTTTTTAAAGATTTTATTTATTTATTTGACAGACAGAGATCACAAGCAGGCAGAGAGAGAGAGGAGGAAGCAGGTTTCCGCTGAGCAGAGAGTCTTGTTGAGAGATTTCTTTGTTTACACATCAATTGTTTAATAGAATGTTGTGTAACCCCCATGTCTTTGTGTTTTCTTCCTTATTCTTTCTTCTGGTTGACTTCTAGTTTCAAAGTGCTGTTATCAGAAAAGGTGCTGATAGGATTTAAAGGTTCTATATGTGTTGAGGCTTGCTTTAGGGCCTCAAATGTAATCTATTCAGAAGAATGTTCCAAGTGCACTTGAAAAAAATGTGTATTCTGCTGTTTGAGAATGAAATGTTCCAAATATATTATCTGTTAAGTCCATCCACTCCAGTGTCATTCAAAGCCATTATTTTCTTGGTAATTTTCTGTTTAGAGGATTTAATCCATTGATATAAGTAGGAGCACATCCCTTACTAGTAATGTATTATTATTGATTAGTTCCTTTGTTTGTTATTAGCCCTCTTATATAATTGGGTGTTCCAATATTGGGTGCATAAGTATTTACAATTGTTAGGTATTCTTATTGGATAGTCCCCTTTACTATGATGTAGTGCCTTTTTTTCTCATTATGTTCAGTTAGCTACTGTATAATATATAATTAGCACTTGATGCAGTGTTCAGTGATTCATGGGTTAAGTATAACACCCAGTTCTCATCACAGCACATGCCTTCCTCAATAGAGCTACCCTATGACCCATCAATTACACTAGGCTATTTACCACAAAGATACAAACATAATGAAAAGAAGGGGTACATGCACCCTTATGTTCTTAGTAGTGAGGTCCATAGTAGCCCAACTGTGGAAGGAGTTGAGATGCCCTTCAACAGATAAATGGATAAAGAAGATGTGGTTCATATATTCAATGCAATATTATTCAGCCAGAAATGATGAATACCCACCATTTGCATCAACATGGATGGAACTAGAAGGGATTATGTTAAATGAAGTAAGTCAAACAGAGAAAGATAACTATCATATGGTTTCACTCATATGTGGAACATTAGCAATAGCACAGAGGACCACAGGGGAAGGGAGGGAAATCCAAAGGGGGGAGAAATCAGAGAAGGAGATGAACCATGAGAAACTATGGACCCTGAGAAACAGTCTGGGGTTTCCGGGTGGAGAAGGGGTAACAGGGTAATGGGTATTGACCTTCTTTGTCTCTTCTTTCAGTCTTTTTTTGAAGTGTGGCTTTTCTGATATAAGTATTGCTACTCTTACATTCTTTTGAACTCCCTTTGCATGATAAATGTTTCTCCATCTCTCGCTTTCGATCTGAAAGTGTCTTAGGTCTAAAATGAGTCTCTTGCAGGCAGCATATAGATAAGTCTTTTTTTTTTTAATCCATTCCAACTCCTTATATTTTTTCACTGAGGGATTTAGTTAATTTACTTTCAAGGTAATTTTTGATTGATATGCATTATTATCAATTATTTATTTATTTCAATTTATATTTATTTATTTATTTATTATTTTGCTGTTATTTCTAGAGATTTTCTCTGATCCTTTAAGGTCTGTGTCACTTTTGGTCTCTCAAAGATTCTCCTTTAATATTTCTTACAGGGCTGGTTTAGTAATCACATACTTGTTTAGTTTTTGTTTATCTGGGAAACTCTATCTTTCCTTCTATTCTGAGTGATGGCCTTGCTGGAGAGAGTACTAATGACTGCAGTTCTTCCCAATTAGCATGGCGAATATATCATGCCACTTTCTTCTGGCTTGCCAAGTTTCTGTGGAGAAATCTTCAGCTAGACTTATAGGTTTCCTTTGTAAGTTGTGACATCTTTTGTCTTGTGGCTTTTAAGAATTTTTGTTTATCACTATATTTTGCAAGTTTAATTACAATATGTCTCAGCATTAACTTGCTTTTGTTGGTTTTGATGAGATTTCTCTGCTCCTCCCAGATTTGGATGTCTGTTTCTTTTCCCCATATTAGGAAGTTTTTAGGTATTCTTTCCTCAAATAAATTTTCTACTCCTTTTTCTCTCTCTTGTTCTTCTGGGACTCCTATATTATTATGTTTGATGGAGTCATAGTGTTCCTTAAATCTGTACTCTTATTCCACAGTTCTTTTTTTTTCTTTCTCTTCTGTTCAGCTTCAGTCCATAGTCTTTCATAGTTCATCTCCCCCTTTGAGCCCCTCTTCATTTTTCCCTTCCTTCTCCTAATGTCCTCCATGGTATTCCTTATGTTCCACATATAAGTGAGACCATATGAAAATTGTCTTTCTGTTCTTGAGTTATTTCACTTAGCATAATCTCCTCCAGTCCCATCGATGTTGATGCAAAAGTTGGGTATTCATCTTTTCTGATGAAGGTGTAATATTCCACTGTATTTATGGACCATATCTTCTTTATCCATTTGTCTGTCAAAGGGCATCTCCACCTTTATACAGTTTGGAGATTGTGGACCTTGTTGCTATGAACATTGGGATGCACGTGGCCGTTCTTTTCACTACATTTGTATCTTTGGAGTAAATACCCAGTAGCGCAATTGCCAGGTCATAGAGCAGCTCTATTTTTAATTTTTGAGGACCCTCCACAATGTTTTCCAAAGTGGCTGCACCAATTTGCATTCTCACCAACAGTGTAAGAGGGTTACCCTTTCTCCACATCCTCTCCAAAATTTGTTGTTTCTTGTCTTGTTGATTTTTGCCATTCTAACTGTTGTAAGGTGTTATCTCAATGTATTTTTGATTTGAATCTCCGTGATGGCTAATGATGATGAACATCTTTTTTCCATGTGTCTGTTAACCATTTGTATGTCTTCCATGGAGAAGTGTCTGTTCATGTCTTCTGTCCATTCTTTCTTTCTTTCTTTCTTTTTTTTACTTGATTATCTGTTTTTTTGGGTATTGAGTTTGAAAAGTTCTTTTTAGATCTTGGATATAAGCCCTTTGCCTGTAGTGTCATTTGCAAATATCTTCTCCCATCCGTGGGTTACCTCTTTGTTTTGTTGACTGTTTCCTTTGCTGTGCAGAAGTTTTTATCAATGGGACAGAATAGAGAGCCCAGATATGGACTCTCAAATCTATGGTCAACTAATATTTGACAAAGCAGGAAAAAAAATATCTAATGGAAGAAAAGACAGTATCTTCAATGAATGGTGCTGGGGAAATTTGACAGCTATGTACAAAAAATGAAACTGGACCATTCTCTTACATCACACACAAAGATAAACTCTAAATGCATGGAAGACCTCAACGTGAGACAGGAATCCATCAAAATCCTAGAGGTGAACATAGGCAGTAACCTCTTTGACATCAGTAATAACAACTTCCTTCAAGGCATATCCCCAAAGGCAAGGGAACCAAAAGCAAAAAAATGAGCTTTGGGGACTTCATCAACATATACATTTTTGAAATGATGTGTCACATTCTACAAAATTAACCACCTCTCTTTTACTGAGGTAGACTTCAATTTGAGATATAAGTCAATTTGGAAATAATTAACATTTTATAATATTGTTTTACTGGTTAGGAATATCTCAAAGATTATATTTTTACTTGATTTGGATGCTATGAATATTTGTTTGTATTTAATATTTTCATTTTCTTTATATTTTTACAAAATATGCCATTTAAAAAATTTTGTTTCTAAGTATGATTGGTATTCAATTAAACTGTTAATTGGTTATTAACTTGGTTTATTTTTTATTTTTATTTAAATTTAATTAAATTATCATATACTGTTTATTAGTTTCAGAGGTAGAATTTAGTGATTCATCAGTTACACACAACACCTAGTTCTCATTACATCAAGTGCTCTCTTTAATGCCCATCTCTCAGTTACTCCATCCCTCCATGCACCTCACCTCAAGCAACCCTCAGTTTGTTTCCTAAGAGTTAAGACTCTTATGGTTTGCCTCCTTCTCTGTTTTCATCTTGTTTTGTTTTTCTTTCCTTTCTTATATGTTCATCTGTTCTCTTTCTTAAATTCCACATGTTAGTAAATCATATGGTATTTGTCTTTTTCTGACTGACTTGTTTCAATTAGTATACTACCCTCTAGTTTTATCAAGATTATTTCAAATGACAAGATTTCATTCTTCTTGATGGCTGAGTTATATATCTCACATATTCTTTATCCATTCATCTGTTGATGGGCCTCTGGCCTCTTTCCATATTGTGGACATTGCTACTATAAACATTAGGGTTCATGTGCCTCTTCACATCACTATGTTTGTATCCTTGGGATAAATACCTAGTTGTGTAATTACTGAGTTGAAGGGTAGTTCTATTTTTTACTTTCTGAGGAACCTCCATACTGTTTTCCAGAATGGCTGCCCCAGTTTGCATTCCCACTTACAGTGTATGAGCATTCCTCCTTTTCTGCATCCTTGCCAACATCTTTTTTTTTTTTCCTGAGTTGTTAATTTTTGCCATTCTGATTGGTGTGAGGTTGTATCTCATTGTGGTTTTCATTTGTATTTACCTGATGCTGAGTGATGTGGAGCACTTTTCCATGTGTCTGTTGTGTCTGTTGGCCATTTGTAGGTCTTCTTTAGAGAAATGTCTGTTCATATCTTCTGCCCATTTCTTAACTAGGTTTTTTTTTGGGGGGGGTGAGTTTGATAGTTTCTTTATAGATGTTGGATACTAGCCCTATATCTGATAAGATATATATACTAGGCTTATTTGATGTTATAACTTCATAACTTATTTTTATAACCTGTCCTTTATATGTGAGTTATTTTGATTTGTCTGTATCCACATGCATATCATATATATGAGGGCAATTTTGGTTCCTCTTTTTCTACACTTGCATTGTAGGGTATCTTTAAAGCTTTATTAAGGTATAATTAACAAATTAAAATTGTTTATATTTATGGTTTTCAATTATATATATATATATATATATATACAAATGTGAATACATGCACTTCTTATTATATATGTACATATATATAAATAACTATGAAAATCAATGTAATTAACATAGCCATCACTTCACATAGTTACCTTTTTCTGTCCTTTCTTTTATGGTGAGAACATTGAAGATATGTTTACTTAACTAATTTCGAGTATAGAATAGATTATTATTAACTATTTACCATGCTGTACATTACATCCTCAAAGCAGTCATCATGCATAACAGAAACTTTGTATCTTTTAACTGATATTTGACTTCTCCTCATCTTTTCATATTCCCAGAACCTCACAATCACCGTTTTATGTGATGCTTTGATAAATTTCACCACCTTAGATTTCACATATAAATGCGATTATACCATATTCATCTTTCTGGGTCTGGCTCGTTTCACTTAGAATAACATCTTCCAGATTCATCCCTGTTGTCATAAATTTTATGATTTCCTTGATTTTAAAGGATAATCTATATTAAAGGCTAATCTATCTGTATCTATATATCTATATCTGTATCTGTTTCTTTACCTAATCTATCAGAATGTCTTTAATTTATCCACCTATTCATGGACAATTAGGTTCTTTCCACAACTTAGCTATTGTGAATGATGCTCTGGCAAATATGGTAATGGCAATATTTCTTTAAGATACTGATTTTAGGGTTGCCTGGGTGGCTCAGTGGGTTAAAGCCTCTGCTTTCGGCTCAGGTCATGATTCCAGGGTCCTGGGATCGAATAGAATAGAAAACCCAGAAAGGAACTCATGATTATATTGGCAATTAAACTTTAAGTAAGGAAGAAAGATTACCCAGTGAGCAAAACAGAGTCTCCTCAGCAAATTGTGTTGGGATGATTGAACAGAAACATGAAAAGAACATGAAATGAAACTGGACTATTTTGTTACACCGTACCAAAAAAACAAATTTGAAAAGGATGAAAGACCTTAATGTGAGAGAGGAAACCCTTAAAATCCTTGTGGAAAACACAAGGACCATAGCCACATCTTAGTACATATGTCTCCTGAGACAAGGTAAACTGGTAAAAATTAACTATTGAGACTTCATCAAAAGAAAAACCTGCACAGCAAAGGAAAAAAAAAAAAAAGCTCAAAAAATCTAAAAGGTGACTTATTGAATTGGAGAAGATATTTGGAAGTGGCATATCTGATAAAGTATTAGTACCCTAAATATATAATGAGGTTTTAAGGCCCAATTCTCATCCCCCCAAAAAATAATCCACTTGAAAAATGGGTAGATGACATGAATAGACATTTTTTCAAAGAAGACATATACAGAGCCAACAGATATATGAAGAAACCCTCAACATAACTCATCATCAGGGAAATACAAATCAAAACTACAGCAATGGGGTTTCTGGGTGGCTCAGTTAGTTAAGTGTGTGTCTTTGACTAAGGTCATGATCCCAGAGTCCTGGGATCAAGCTCTGCATTGGGAGCCCTGCTCAACAGGGAGTCTGCTTCTCCCTCTTCCCTACCCCCAATCCATGCTTCCCCACCCAAATAAAATCTTAAAAGAAAGCAAAGCAAAACTACAGTGAGATATCACCTCACAACTGTCAGAAAGGCTAAAATTAACAAAACAAGAGCAAGAAGTGTTGGTGAGAATGCGGTAAAAAGGGACTCCTCTTACACATTCGGTAGGAATGTGAACTTGTACAGCCACTATAGAGAACAACATGTAGTTTCCTCAAAACTTGAAAATAGAGGGAGACAAGATGGCGGGGAAGTAGGAGGAGGCGCCTTTTTAACCTGTACCCTAAAGTGAGCTGATTACCTACCAAAGAACTCCGATCACCCATGAAATCAGCCTGAAATCAGAATTATACACGCCTGGATCTCTACGGGGGGCAGAAGATGCCAGTGGGCAGGTAAAGTGGAGTGGGAACGTCGGGCTGATATCGGAAGATAAACAAAAGGGGGAGGGAGCCACCAGAGGCGACCGACTGGAAAATAATACCCCAATATGAGAGTGCCCTGCATCTGGGGACCAGCATTAACTTGGAGTCTGGTTGAAAGCACTCAAAAGAGGAAAGGATCCTGGGGGGAAATTGTGGGAATTGGGGCAGCTAGGGACAGGGGCTTAAGTCCCCAGACCCAGGACAGCCTCCCCTGGCGCTGAGCCAGAGAGTGCGGCGGAGAAACCAGGTCTTGGTCCCTGAGCGGCAAGCGCGCCCGAGAACGAGTGGAGTCCAGCTCCCATGAGGGGCTGGGAACCACACCAGACGGCAGAAAGTGCATCTTGCCTGAGACGCCTGCACCCCACAACCTCCCCTGGGAGAGGTGTGCGCAAGTCCTGCACTCTTAGACCTGGAAAGACCAGGCAGTCCCAGCCCCGGCCAGCGGGAAAATCTCAGTGTTCAATCGCTGCTTGGAAACTCTCTGGCAGTCTGGAGCTGCCCAGAAAGCCGCCGCTGCCGTGGTTTTGCATAAAGCAGGAGATCCTGCGCCCCCAGGGACCACGACTCAGAACCTGCTCTGCCAGCGCTCAGCAGCTGCAGCACCTGCAGGGGAGCAGACTGAGGCTTCTCTCTGAGAGGGAGGTCGGGGTGCAGTTTGTTTTCCTCTAAACCTCCAAAAACCATCAAAAGCTGTCAAGGCGAGAGAAAAGAAGTGAACAAACATAAAAACCTCCAGAGAACAAAAGCCTGAAAAAACTGTTTCCCTTAGAGCCCACCCCCTTGAGGGGGGCTGGAGGACTTAATTCAGGGAACATCATTGACTGAAAACCCACGTGGCAGTCCCCTCACCCAGAAAACAAATCAGGAAAGAAAAAAAAAAAAAAAAAGACTACAAGAGAACAACCACCACTACTTCATAGATACAACTTTTACTTTTAACTCATTCCCACTATTCTGTTTCATTACTTTTTCTTTTTTTATATAGATAATTTTTTAACCTATTTACCATCACAGTGAGATGTCCAGTACATCAAATTCCATAATAAACTTCTAACTTGAAATTTTTGATACATACACATGTGTTTTACTTTTGCTTTTTTATTTTTTAAATTTTTTAAAAAAAATTTAGTTTAGTTTAGTCCAGTTTATTCCTTTTTTATTTTTATTTTCTAATATTCATATAGAGTTAAACTTCAAGGTAACCCCCTTTCTCCAATCAATGCTACCGCTATAGGTAAACCAATTTTTATTCCCCCTTTTATCTTAGGAAAGTTGAGTCATTTAACAAAGATATCAAGATAACATCCAGGAAGAATCAAAATAACCTTCCTCGCCCACACTGAGAATCTATAACCATGCTCCCATCTTTTACTTCCACCAGTGTCTCTGTGTATTTATGTTTGTCCTGATAGTATATAAATATTATATTTGGGGTTCTTTTAGAGGAGGTTCTTTTTTTGCTTATATATATATATATATATATATATATATATATATATATATTTTCTCTCGTCATATACTTTTATCAGTCTTTTTGTTTGTCTGTTTTTGTTTGTATACGTCATAAATCTTACCCTGGGGCCCATTTGGGCTGAACCTTGTCTTTCATCTTCCCTTTTTCTCTTATCTCTCTCACTCTCTCTCTCTTTTTTCTTTTTCTTTTCTTTTTTCTCTCATTTGGGTGGGGAATCCTGAGTGCTCAGAATCGTTCCAGGGTGCACCTTGACGGCACCACGGTCGATACATCCAGCTATATCTGTCCAGTCATCTCTCACCAAAATGACTAGGAGGAGGAATCCCCAACAGAAGAAAAGTTCAGAGGATGGGCCTTCTACAACAGAGCTAATGGCTATCAACATAGACAATATGTCGGAAAGAGAATTCAGGCTAACATTATCCAGGCGACAGCTAGGTTTGAGAAAGTCATGGATGACCAAATGGAATTGATTAAAGCAGAATTGAAAGCGACCAGGGATGATGTTCATAATGTTAGGGCAGAGCTGAAGGCCACCAGGGATGAGGTTCACAACGCTCTCAAGGAGTTCCAATCTAATCTAAATTCTCTAACAGCTAGGGTAACTGAGACAGAAGATAGAACTAGTGATCTGGAGGACAAACAGATAGAGAGAAAGGATCAGGAGGAAGCCTGGAACAAACAGCTTAGAAGCCACGAAAACAGAATCAGGGAAATAAATGATGCCAAGAAACGGTCCAAGGTCAGAATTATTGGAATCCCTGAAGGAGAGGAGAAAGAAAGAAGTCTAGAAGATATAGTGGAACAAGTTCTTCATGAAAATTTTCCCTATCTTGCGAATGGAACAAGTGTTCATGTACTAGAAGCAGAAAGGACTCCCCCCAAGATTATAAATTCCAAAAAACGTCCAGGCACCTCATAGTAAAATTGAGGAATCATAAATGTAGATACAAACTCTTGAAAGCCGCTAGGACAAAGAAGCTCCTTACATACAGAGGAAAGCCCATCAGAATAATGTCAAACCTGTCCACAGAGACCTGGCAAGCCAGAAAGGGCTGGCAAGATATATTCAGGGCACTAAATGAGAAGAACATGCAGCCAAGAATACTTTATCCAGCAAGACTGACATTCAAAATGGATGGAGAGATAAAGAGTTTCCAAGACCGCCAAGGCTTAAAAGACTATGCAACCACCAAGCCGATACTGCAGGAAATATTAAGGGGGGTTCTATAAAAGAGGAAAAACCCTAAGAATAGCATTGAACAGAAATATAGAGACAACCGACAGAAAGAAAGACTTCAAAGATAACACAATGTCAATAAAAACGTATCTCTCAATAATCACTCTCCATGTGAATGGCCTAAATGTGCCCATCAAACGACACAGGGTTGCAGATTGGATAAAAGGACAGGACCCATCCATATGTTGTCTACAAGAGACCCATTTTGAACCTAAAGATACACCCAGACTGAAAGTGAAGGGATGGAGAAGCATCTTTCATGCCAATGGGCCTCAAAAGAAGGCCGGGGTAGCGATTCTCATATCAGATAAATTAGATTTTAAACTAAAGACGGTAGTCAGAGATACAGAAGGGCACTACATCATTCTTAAAGGGACTATGACCAAGATGATCTAAAAATAGTAAATATCTATGTCCACAATATGGGAGCAGCCAATTACATAAAAAAAACTATTAATCAAGATAAAGAGTCATAGTGATATGAATACATTAATAGTAGCAGATCTTAATACAACTCTAACAGAAATAGACAGATCATCGAAGCAGAAAATCCATAAAAAATAAGAGCATTGAATGACATATTGGACCAGATGGACCTCATAGATATATACAGAACATTCCACCCTAAAACAACAGAATACTCATTCTTCTCAAGTGCACATGGAACCTTCTCCAGAATAGACCACATACTGGGTCACAAATCAGGACTCAACCAATACCAAAAGTCTGAGATGATTCCCTGCATATTCTCAGATCACAATGCTTTGAAACTGGAGCTCAATCACAAGGAAAAGTTCAGAAGGAACTCAAACACCTGGAAGTTAAAGACCACCTTGCTTAAGAATGCTTGGATCAACCAGGAGATCAAAGAAGAACTTCAACAATATATGGAAACCAATGAGAATGAAGACACTTCACTCCAAAACCTATGGGATACAGCAAAGGCGGTCCTAAGGGGGAAATACATAGCCATCCAAGCCTCCCTCAAAAAAATTGAAAAATACAGAACACCAGCTCTCTCTACACCTTAAAGAACTGGAGAATCAACAACAAATCAAACCAACTGCACACAAAAGAAGGGAAATAGCAAGATTAGAGCAGAGATCAATGAGGTAGAAACCAGAGATACAGTAGAACGTATCAATGAAACTAGAAGCTGGTTTTTTGAAAGAATCAATAAGATCGATAAACCATTGGCCACACTAATCCAAAAGAAAAGAGAGAAAGCCCAAATTAATAAAATTATGAATGACAAGGAGAGATCAAAATCACACCAAGGAAGTAGGAAGAATCATCAGAAGTTATTATCAACAGTTATATGCCAATAAGCTAAGAAACCTAGATGAAATGGATGCATTCCTGGAAAACTAGAACCTCCCAAAATTGAACCAGGAAGAAATTGACAACCTGAATTGACCGATATCTAGTAACGAGATTGAAGCAGTGATCAAAAACCTCCCAAAAAACAAGAGCTCAGGACCCGACGGATTCACTGGGGAATTCTATCAAACTTTCAAAGAAGAAATAACACCTATTCTCCTGACGCTGTTTCAAAAAATTGAAGAACAAAACTTCCAGACTCTTTTTATGAAGCCAGTATTACCCTGATCCACAAACCAGGCAAAGACCCTACCAAAAAGGAAAATTTCAGACCAATATCACTGATGAATATGGATGCCAAGATTCTCAACAAGATCCTAGCAAACAGGATCCAACAGCACATTAAAAAGATTATCCACCATGACCAGGTGGGATTCATCCCTGTGTTACAAGGATGGTTCAACATTCGCAAATCAATCAATGTGATACAACGAATCAATAAGAAAAGAGAGAAGAACCACATGATCCTCTCAATTGATGCAGAAAAAGCTTTTGACAAAATCCAGCATCCGTTCCTGATTAAAACGCTTCAAAGTATAGGGATAGAGGGAAATTCCTGAACTTCATCATATCTGTCTCTGAAAGACCCAGAGCAAATATCATCCTCAATGGGAAAAAGCTTGCAGCCTTCCCGTTAAGATCAGGAACACGACAAGGATGCCCACTCTCACCACTCTTGTTCAACATTGTATTAGAAGTCCTAGCAACAGCCATCAGACAACAAAGAGAAATAAAAAGTATCCAAATGGGCAAGGAAGAAGTCAAACTCTCTCTCATCGCAGATGACATGATCCTTTATATGGAAAACTGGACAGCTATATGTAGAAGTATGAAACTCGACCATTCTCGTACACCATACACAAAGATAAAGTCGAAATGGATAAAAGACCTCAACGTGAGACAGGAATCCATCAGAATCCTCGAGGAGAACATAGGCAGTAACCTCTTTGATATCAGCCACAGCAACTTCTTTCAAGATATGTTTCCAAATGCGAAGGAAACAAAAGCGAAAATGAACTTTTGGGACTTCATCAAGATCAAAAGCTTCTGCACAGCAAAAGAAACAGTCAACAAAAGAAAGAGGCAACCCACGGAATGGGAGAAGATATTTGCAATTGACAGTACAGACAAAAGGTTGATCTCCAGGATCTACAAAGAACTCCTCAAACTCAATACACACAAAACAGACAATCATATTAAAAATGGGCAGAAGATATGAACAGACACTTCTCCAATGAAGACATACAAATGGCTACCAGACACATGAATAAATATTCATCATCACTAGCCATCAGTGAGATTCAAATCAAAACCACATTGAGATACCACCTTATGCCAGATAGAATGGCCAAAATTAGCAAGACAGGAAACAACGTGTGTTGGAGAGGATGTGGAGAAAGGGGAACCCTCTTCCACTGTTGGTGGGAATGCAAACTGGTGCAGCCACTTTGGAGAACAGTGTGGAGATTCCTCAGGAAATTAAAAATAGAGCTTCCCTATGACCCTGCAATTGCACTACTGGGTATCTACCCCAAAGATACAGATGTAGTGAAAAGAAGGGCCATCTGTACCCCAATGTTTATAGCTGAAATGGCCACGCTTGGCAAACTGTGGAAAGAACCAAGATGCCCTTCAACGGATGAATGGATAAGGAAGATGTGGTCCATATACACTATGGAGTATTATGCCTCCATCAGAAAGGATGAATACCCAACTTTTGTAGCAACATGGACAGGACTGGCGAGATTATGCTGAGTGAAATAAGTCAAACAGAGAGAGTCAAGTATCATATGGTTTCACTTATTTGTGGAGCATAAGAAATGATATAGAGGACAAGGGTAGTTGGAGAGGAGAAGGGAGTTGAGGGAAATTGGAAGGGGAGGTGAACCATGAGAGACTATGGACTCTGAAAAACAACCTGAGGGTTTTGAAGGGGCGGGGGGGTGCGAAGGTGGGGGAACCAGGTGGTGGGTTTTGGGGAGGGCACAGATTGCATGGAGCACTGGGTGTGGTGAAAAAACAATGAATACTGTTATGCTGAAAATAAATAAAATATTTAATTAAAAAACAAAAACAAAACAAAATAAAAAGTGTACATAAATTGAATGGTACAAAATATTACAATATTTATATCTGGGTAAAGGGCATCTCAGTATTTTCCATAGTATTTTTATTCTTTTATTCTTTTTTTTGTGTACGGTGTAAGAGAATGGTCGAGTTTCATTCTTCTACATATAGCTGTCCAGTTTTCCCAGCACCATTTATTGAAGAACTGTCTTTTTTCCACTGGATATTTTTTCCTGTTTTGTCGAAGAATATTTGACCATAGAGTTGAGGGTCCATATCTGGGCTCTCTACTCTGTTCCACTGGTCCATGTGTCTGTTTTTATGCCAGTACCATGCTGTCTTGGTGATCACAGCTTTGTAGTAAAGCTTGAAATCAGGTAACGTGATGCCACCAGTTTCTTTTTGTTTTTCAACATTTCCTTAGTAATTCGGGGTCTCTTCTGATTCCATACAAATTTTAGGATTATTTGCTCCAGCTCTTTGAAAAATACTGGTGGAATTTTGATCGGAATGGCATTAAAAGTATAGATTGCTCTGGGCAGTATAGACATTTTAACGATGTTTATTCTTCTGATCCAAGAGCATGGAATGGTCTTCCATCTTTTTGTGTCTTCTTCAATTTCTTTTAGGAGTGTTCTGTACTTCCTCGAGTACAGATCTTTAACCTCTTTGGTTAAGTTTATTCCAAGCAATCTTATGGTTCTTGGTGCTATAGTAAATGGAATCGATTCTCTAATTTGCCTTTCTGTATTTTCATTGTTAGTGTATAAGAAAGCCACTGATTTCTGGACATTGACTTTGTATCCTGCCACCTTACTGAATTGCTGTATGCGTTCTAGTAGTTTGGGGGTGGAGTCTTTCGGATTTTCCATATAAAGAGTCATGTCATCTGCGAAGAGAGAGAGTTTGACTTCTTCCTTGCCAATTTGGATACCTTTTATTTCTCTTTGTTGTCTGATTGCTGTTGCTAGGACTTCTAATACTATGTTGAACAAGAGTGGTGAGAGGGGGCATCCTTGTCGTGTTCCTGATCTTAACGGGAAGGCTGCAAGCTTTTTCCCATTGAGGATGATATTTGCTGTGGGTCTTTCATAGATAGATTTGATGAAGTTCAGGAATGTTCCTTCTATCCCTATACTTTGAAGCGTTTTAATCAGGAACGGATGCTGGATTTTGTCAAAAGCTTTTTCTGCATCAATTGAGAGGATCATGTGGTTCTTCTCTCTTCTCTTATTGATTTGTTCTATCACATTGATTGATTTGCGAATGTTGAACCATCCTTGTAACCCAGGGATGAATCCCACCTGGTCAGGGTGGATAATCTTTTTAATGTGCTGTTGGATCCTGTTTGCTAGGATCTTGTTGAGAATCTTGGCATCCATATTCATCAGTGATATTGGTCTGAAATTCTCCTTTTTGGTAGGGTCTTTGCCTGGTTTGGGGATCAGGGTAATGCTGGCTTCATAAAAAGAGTCTGGAAGTTTTCCTTCTGCTTCAATTTTTTGAAACAGCTTCAGGAGAATAGGCGTTATTTCTTCTTTGAAAGTTTGATAGAATTCCCCAGGGAATCCGTCGGGTCCTGGGATCTTGTTTTTTGGGACGTTTTTGATCACTGCTTCAATCTCATTACTAGATATCGGTCTATTCACGTGGTCAGTGTGTTCCTGGTTCAATTTTGGGAGGTTCTAGTTTTCCAGGAATGCATCCATTTCATCTAGGTTTCTTAGCTTATTGGCATATAACTGTTGATAATAACTTCTGATGATTGTTTCTACTTCCTTGGTGTTAGTTGTGATCTCTCCCTTTTCATTTATAATTTTATTAATTTGGGCTTTCTCTCTTTTCTTTTGGATTAGTGTGGCCAATGGTTTATTGATCTTATTGATTCTTTCAAAAAACCAGCTTCTAGTTTCATTGATAAATTGTACTGTATCTTTGGTTTCTACCTCATTGATCTCTGCTCTAATCTTGATTATTTCCCTTCTTACGTGTGGAGTTGGTTTGATTTGTTGTTGATTCTCCAGTTCTTTAAGGTGTAGAGACAGCTGGTGTATTCTGGATTTTTCCATTTTTTTGAGGGAGGCTTGGATGGCTACGTATTTCCCCCTTAGGACTGCCTTTGCTGTATCCCATAGGTTTTGGGGTGAAGTGTCTTCATTCTCATTGGTTTCCATAAATTGTTGAAGTTCTTCTTTGATCTCCTGGTTGATCCAAGCATTCTTAAGCAAGGTGGTCTTTAACTTCCAGGTGTTTGAGTTCCTTCTGAACTTTTCCTTGTGATTGAGCTCCAGTTTCAAAGCATTGTGATCTGAGAATATGCAGGCAATAATCTCAGTCTTTTGGTATCGGTTGAGCCCTGATTTGTGGCCCAGTATTTGGTCTATTCTGGAGAAGGTTCCATGTGCACTTGAGAAGAATGAGTATTCTGTTGTTTTAGGGTGGAATGTTCTGTATATATCTATGAGGTCCATCTGGTCCAATGTGTCATTCAATGCTCTTATTTCTTCATGGATTTTCTGCTGCGATGATCTGTCTATTTCTGAGAGAGGCGTATTAAGATCACCTACTATTAATGTATTCATATCAATATGACTCATTATCTTGATTAATAGTTTTCTTATGTAATTGGCTGCTCCCGTATTGGGGGCGTAGATATTTACAATTGTTAGATCATCTTGGTGGATGTCCCTTTAAGAATGATGTAGTGTCCTTCTGTATCTCTGACTACTGACTTTAGTTGAAAATCTAATTTATCTGATATGAGAATCGCTACCCCGGCCTTCTTTTGAGGCCCATTGGCATGAAAGATGTTTCTCCATCCCTTCACTTTCAGTCTGGGTGTATCTTTAGGTTCAAAATGGGTCTCTTGTAGACACCATATGGATGGGTCCTGTCATTTTATCCAATCTGCAACCCTGTGTCATTTTATGGGCGCATTTAGGCCATTCACATTGAGAGTGATTATTGAGAGATACGTTTTTATTGACATTGTGTTATCTTTGAAGTCTTTCTTTCTGTCGGTTGTCTCTATATTTCTGTTCAATGCTATTCTTAGGGTTTTTCCTCTTTTATAGAACCCCCCTTAATATTTCCTGCAGTATCGGCTTGGTGGTTGCATAGTCTTTTAAGCCTTGCCGGTCTTGGAAACTCTTTATCTCTCCATCCATTTTGAATGTCAGTCTTGCTGGATAAAGTATTCTTGGCTGCATGTTCTTCTCATTTAGTGCCCTGAATATATCTTGCCAGCCCTTTCTGGCTTGCCAGGTCTCTGTGGACAGATCTGACGTTATTCTGATGGGCTTTCCTCTGTACGTAAGGAGGTTCCTTGTCCTAACGGCTTTCAAGAGATTGTATCTACAATTTTGATTCCTCAATTTTACTATGAGGTGCCTGGGCGTTTTTATGGAATTTATAATCTTGGGGCGAGACCTTTCGGCCTCTAGTACATGGACACTTGTTCCATTCGTAAGATAGGGAAAATTTTCCTGAAGAACTTGTTCCACTATATCTTCTAGACTTCTTTCTTTCTCCTCCCCTTCAGGGATTCCAATAATTCTGACGTTGGAACGTTTCATGGCATCGTTTATTTCCCTGATTCTGTTTTCATGGCTTCTGAGCTGTTTGTTCCAGGCTTCCTTCTGATCCTTTCTCTCTATCTGTTTGTCCTCCAGATCACTAATTCTATCTTCTGTCTCAGTTACCCTAGCTTTTAGAGAATTTAGATTAGATTGGAACTCCTTGAGAGCATTGTGATCCTCATCCCTGGTGGCCTTCAGCTCTGCCCTAACATTATGAACATCATCCCTGGTCGCTTTCAATTCTGCCCTAATCAATTCTGTTTGGTCATCCATGGCTTTCTCCAACCTAGCTATTGCCTGGAAAATTGTTAGCCTGAATTCTCTTTCTGACATATTGTCTATGTTGATAGCCGTTAGCTCTGTTGCAGAAGGTCCATCTTCTGTATTTTTCTTCTGTTGGGGATTCCTCCTTTTAGTCATTTTGGTGAGAGATGACTGGACAGATGTAGCTGGATGTATCAACCGTGGTGCCGTCAAGGTGCACCCTGGAACGCTTCTAAGCACTCAGGATTCCCCACCCAAACGAGAGAAAAAAGAAAAGAAAATGAAAAAAGAGAGAGAGAGAGACAGGAAAAAAAAGGGAAGATAAAAGAGAAGGTTCAGTCCAAATGGGCCCCAAGGTAAGATTTATGACGTATACAAACAAAAACAGACAAACAAAAAGACTGATAAAAGGATATTATGAGAGAATATATATATATATATATATATATAAGCAAAAAAGTAAGAGCTTCGTCAAAAAGAACCCCAAGTATAAGATTTATATACTATCAGGACAAACATAAATATATAGAGACCCTGGCAGAAGAAAAAGATGGGAACATGGTTATAGATTCTCAGTGTGGGCGAGGAAGGTTATTTTGGTTCTTCCTGGATGTATCTTGATATCTTTGTTAAAGGACTCAACTTTCCTAAGAAAAAAGGGGATTAAAAATTGGTTTCCCTATAGGGGTAGCATTGATTGGAGAAAGGGGGTTACCTTGAAGTTTAACTCTATATGAGTATTAGAAAATACAAATAAAAAAGGAATAAACTGGACTAAACTAAACTAAAATTCTTTAAAAAATTAAAAAAATAGAAAAGCAAAAGAAAAACACATGAGTATGTATCAGAAAATTCAGGTTAGAAGTTTGTTATGGAGTTTGATGTACCGGACTTCTCACTGTGATGGTAAATAGGTTAAAGAACTATCTATATAAAAAAAGAAAAAAAATGAACCAGAATAGTGGGAATGAATCAAAAACAAAAGTTGTATCTACAAAAGTTGAACCAAAAACAAAAGTTGCATCTGTAGTGGTGGTTGTTTTCTTGTAGTCTTTTTTTTTTTTTTTCTTTCCTGATTTGTTTTCTGGGGGAGGGGACTGCCAGGTGGGTTTTCAGTCAATGATATTCCCTGAGTTAAGTCCTCCAGCCCCCCTCAAGGGGGTGGGCTCTGAGGGAAACAGTTTTTTCAGGCTTTTGTTCTCTGGAGGTTTTTATGTTTGTTCACTTCTTTTCTCTCACCTTGACAGCTTTTGATGGTTTTTGGAGGTTTAGAGGAAAGCAAACTGCAACCCGGCCTCCCTCTCAGAGAGAAGCCTCAGTTTGCTCCCCTGCAGGTGCTGCAGCTGCTGGGCCACTGGCAGAGCAGGTTCTGAGTCGCGGTCCCTGGGGACGCAGGATCTCCTGCTAGTATGCAAAACCAGGGCAGTGGCGGCTGTCTGGGCAGCTCCAAACCGCCAGAGAGGTTCCAAGCAGAGATCGCACACTGAGATTTTCCCGCTGGCCGTGGCTAAGAGCGCCGGGCTTTCGGGCACTTCTCCCAGGGGAGGGTTTGTGGCAAGGCGTGCTGGCGGCTCAGGGACCAAGACCTGGTTTCTCCGCTGCACTCTCTCTGGCTCAGCGCCAGGGGAGGCTCTCCTGGGTCTGGGGACTTAAGCTCCTGTACGTAGTCACCCCAATTCCCACAATTTCCCCCCGCAATCGTTTGCTCTTTTGAGTGCTTTCAACCAGACTCCAAGTTAATGCTGGTCCCCAGATGCAGGGCACTCTCGTATCGGGGTATTATTTTCCAATCGGTCGCCTCTGGTGGCTCCCTCCCCCTTTTGTTTATCTTCCGATATCAGTCCGACGTTCCCACACCACTTTACCTGCCCACTGGCGTCTTCTGCCCCCCGTAGAGATCCAGACATGTATAATTCTGATCTCAGGCTGATTTCATGGGTGATCAGAGTTCTTTGGTAGGTAATCAGCTCACTTTAGGGTACAGGTTGAAAAGGCGCCTCCTCCTACTTCCCCGTCATCTTGTCTCCCCAGTATTTTTATTCTTAACATTTTTGTATAAGCTTGAAATATTTCAAATAAACTGTTTTTAAAGTAAAAAAAAAAAAACTTGAAAATAGAACTTTCTTATGATCCAGCTATCACACTACTAGGTATTTACCCTAAGAATACAAAAAATGCTAAGACAAAGGGACACATGCGCCCAATGTTTATAGCAGAATTATTTACATTAGCAAATTTTTGGAAGAAGTTCTAGTGTCCATCCATAGATGAGTGGACAAAAAAGTTGTGGTATATATACACAATGTGATATTATTCAGCCATGAAAAGAATGAAATCTCTCCATATGCAATGACATGGATGGAACTTAAAAGTATTACGTTAAAGCTAATAAGTCAGTAAGAGAAAGACAAATATGATATGATTTTCACTCACATGTGGAATTTAAGAAAAAAAAAAAACAGCAAAGAAAGAAAAAGACTGAGAGAGAGAAAACAAGCAAGAGACTCTTTTCTATAGAGAAGAGACTGATGGCTACCAGAGGGGAGTTTGGTGGGGAGATGGGATAAGAAGGTGATGGGGATTAAGGAGTGTTCCTGTTGTTTTGAGTACAGGGTGTTGCACAGAAGTGTTGAAACATTATGCTGTACACTGGAAACTAATATTACATTGTATATTCCAGTAACTGGAATTTAAGTAAAAACTTTACAAATGTTTATGAAATGGAGGTGGTCATATATACTTAGCTCAGAGTAGGATGAAATAGGCATACTGCATTTGAAGATTCTTCACAAAGTCTTGCTGATTACAGCAGTATTGTTTTGGTGCTACTGTGAATTAATATGCCATCTTCCAGAAGCACACCCCTACACAGTTGATTGAACAGTGAATATGCATTCATATTGAAGGACAATATACAATCTTTCCACTATATGGTAGTCAGACAATTATGTATTTACATAGATACAATGAAATTGTCTCTCTTATTTCATAATCAAAAATTTATTCTATATATTATAGAGCTAAGTGTGAAATGTAAACCAATAATTTTTTGGAAGATTATAATAAAATATTTCATTAACATGATCAAAAAAATTTGTAATTATGGAATAAATAAGATTTGTTTAAAATACTTAAAATTTAATTTTATTAAAATAAGGAATGTTATTTATAAAAGACATCAATGAGAGAAAAAATAAAGCTACACAACAGGAAACATTATAATCACTAAACAATTCATTCAACAATATATAGACCTACTTAAAGCCAATGAGCTAAAAGACATTTAAGCAACAGTGAAATCAATACAATATATCATGCATTTCACAAAAGATGATGAAAAGTGATGTTCAGTGTCAATATTAAGAAAACATGCGAATATTAAAAATAGTAAAATATATCAATTCAAGTACAAGTTTTCCTAAAATCAAACTCCAAAAAATTCCATATCCTGGAAAATGTAAAGCAAACACAATACTAATACATGAATTGGTACTCCAGCTTTCAAATGTGAAATTATCTAGCAAATTCTCCTGTATGCATATAGAATACTGTATATGGGCTTATGTGTGGAGCAAATAGAAGACTGTGCATTTATAATGTACTTATAATATTTGTATTTAATTATACTCAATATGCATTAACTATTATAATATCATTATATATTTGTAATATATATATAATTTTATTACAATTGTAAATAATAATTTGTAATAACTATAATATATAATATATAAATAAATATAACCATAACAAAGTAATTAAATGAAATAAAGTTTATATAATAAAATATAATAAAGTAAATAATTATATATGTGATATTATACATGTTATATATTACATATGTTATATGTATTATATTTAATATAAACAATATTATATTAGAATTATAATATTTGTATTTTTTAATTTTTTATTTATTTTCAGCATAACAGTATTCATTGTTTTTTCACCACACCCAGTGCTCCATGCAATCTGTGCCCTCCCTAATACCCACCACCTGGTTCCCCCAACCTCCCACCCCCCGCCCCTTCAAAACCCTCAGGTTGTTTTTCAGAGTTTAATTATTCTCAGTACATATTAACAATAGCCTCCCAACTGAGAAATACCAACATTCCCATCATCATTAGAAAAAATAATTAACTTAAGATGTATTCATATAATATATTCAGACTATGAAAATATGTAAACTACAGGTACCCATAAGTTAAACTACAGTATTGGCTGAAATAAGCCTGTCACAAAAGAGAACATACTATCTAACGGCAGCTGTATAACTCTTAGACACAGGCATAACAAGTATATTTTTTGGGATGCACAACATGAGAAATCATAAAGAAAATCAACAGAATACTTAATATAAAGTCAGGATATTTTTTCACTAAATGAGAGATGGTATCATAATATTTTGAATAACTATGTATTTACTTTTGCACTTCATGTGTATGTGCCAATTTTATTTTCGGTGTGTGTTAATTTAAAAGGAAACTTCTTGGGACGCCTGAGTGGCTCAGTTGGTTAAGCCTCTGACTCATGATTTCGGCTTAGGTCATGATCTCAGGGTCATGGGACAGAGCCCTGTGTTGGGCTCAGTGCTCAGCATGGAGCCTGCTTGAGATTCTTTCTCTGCTTCTCCCTCTGCTTGTCCTCCCTGCTCAATGTGCACACACACCCTCCCTCCAAATAAATAAACAAATAATAAATAAATAAATACCTTTTAAAAAATAAAGGGAAACTTCTTAATGAGTCTTTTGATAAGGACCTAGTCAGTGAATTTGTCAGAAAGGATGTGAAATACAGAATATATTTATTATGTATTTGGGAAGGGCTTGATACCACTTGGTAATACTCTGTTCTATGAGTACAGAGGATCATTTGTCTTTAAGATAAAGTATGAATAATTATGTGGATTTTTTCGGAGGGGAACTGAAGGATGAGAAAGTTACTATGTATTTTCCAGTAATTATGATATTATCTTTTATAAGTGATAGATCTTTGTTTTCACTTTTATGTTGCTTTGAAAGTTTTCCTTTTATTACATATTGTAGGAAAATAATGCCTCTGCTATAATTACTAAAAAAAGACAATGCTAACTTCCTGTTGTCCGAAATCTAGGCTAGGATATCAGGAAATAGTTAAGCCAATCCAGTAATGTACTTTTACCTGGACAACTATCTATCCGAGTAAAAAGACAAGCCCTTCATTGTTGAGTGTAGCATTGAAGTCTCATCCAGTTTCCATGTGCAAAGGATCACAAGCTTGCTACAATCTCCCAGTATCACAGAGATATGCTGGATTATTGCTGAATATTAAAGTGTGTCAAAGTTTTGGAGGTCTGGAAGAAGTTGAAGCAAACAAACTACAGCAGCTACAGCAGAAGCAGTAAAACAAACAAGCAGGAAGAATAAATCAATTTTGGTTTGGTGGAAGGAATGGCTTACTTACTGAAACACTATTATCATTTCAACTTCTCTGCTTCTTCTCACACATGCTTTCTGGATGAAAGCATGCTCAAACATCTTCCAGTGAAAACAACACAAGAGGAAAGAATCCCTTATGTATTTTTTCCCACTTTTTTCTAGGTACAGAGCAGGAGCATGAGTAGGGGGAGGAGCAGAAGGAGAGGGAGAATCAGACTCCTCACTGAACAGGGACCCTGACCTGGGGATCTATCCAGGACTCCAGGATCATGACCTGAACTAAAGGTAGATGCTTAGTCTGGTGATGGGTATTAAGGAAGGCACATATTGCATGGAGAACTGGGTGTTATACACAAACACTGAATCATGGAATGTTACATCAAAAACTAATAATGTGCTATGTGGTGACTAACATAACATTAAAATAAAATAAAATAAAATAATAAACTATTTATTCTACTTGAAAAAAAATAAACAAACAAACAAACAAAAAACAAAGGCAGATATTTAACTGACTGAACCACCCAGTGCCACTATATCATAAACTTTAAAGAGTTTATTCATTTCATCATGTTTTACTATTCATAATTCTTTGAAATCATCAGTAATTTTATGGAGTCTATTCTTTTGGTGAATGCTGACAACTTACTTGAATATTTTAAATTCCAAAATATTTGCATTTTCATGACATTGAGATTTTCTTTAAGATTTTATTTATTTGACACACAGAGAGAGATCACAAGTAGGCAGAGAGGCAGGCAGAGAGAGAGGAGTAAGCAGGCTCCCCACCAAGCAGAGAGCCTGATGCGGGGCTTGATCCCAGGACTCTGAAATCATGACCTGAGTTGAAGGCAAAGGCTTTAACCCACTGAGCCACCCAGGCACCTCATGACATTGAGATTTTCAAAGAGATCTCATTAAAATATTGACACCAAAATAAATAAATAAATAAATAAAATAAAATAAAATAAAATGTTGACACCTACAACAAAAACTAATGATGTCCTGTATGGTGGCTAACATAACATAAAAAGAAAATGCTGACATCTAACACCAACTTGATTTGATTTTCCTGAATTCTATCTTCTCCTCTGCCTCTTTCTTCCTTAGTTATCTGAGTATGTGTGTTTTAAGCAAAGTCTTTGTTGCCATCTCTTCTTTGCCCATCCTCTCCATTAATGTAATTCCCACCTTTTCCTCTGGCTTTTATTTAATTCCAACCTTTTCAAACATTATAACTGACTGTAAAACTCTCTAAGTGTCTTTACTTGCTGTTCTAGCTTTTGTCTGTCCTTCAGCTGCTGGACATTGCTAGTGCACTTAAGATTTCTGTCAGTTGCTCAAATTCAAGTCACTCAATTGCCTGAATATAGAAAAAAAAAACCTTCTCAGTAAAACCATTTAATCCAAAATTACCTTTGCTTTCTCCACTAAATCCATAAAATTTTCTTTCTTCAGATGACGTGTTTTGGCCATTACAATCAAAAGAAATATAAAGTATTCATTTGTAAAAGAAATATCATCTTTAATTACACGACATTATTGTTTATACAGAAACTTCTATGAAAGCTACAAAAAAAAGTTACTAGAACTAATAAATGAGTATTCCAAAGTTGAAGGATCAATAGAGGAAAATATTGTGCATTTCTACATTAGTAACACAAAAAGTTGTAAACTGACTTTTAAAATTATGTCTGTTATAATAGTATCAAAAATATAAAATGGGAAAAGTGGGCAAAAATGTGTAAGACTTGGACAGTAATAACTTATAAATCATTGCTGAGAAAAATTAAGGGTCTAAATAAATGTACCTTTTTATGCATCAGAAAAATCAATATTGTTATGATAGTGATTCTTCCAAAATTAGTCTGTATATTTAATGCAGTCACTGTTAAAATTCTGGGGCACATTTTTTTTTTTTACTAGAAATTGAAAAGTTGATATAAAGATTCATATGTAAAGGCCAAAAACCTAGGAAAGACCAAAAAAATCTTAAAAACAAAAACTACCCAGTTTTAAGATAATCATAAAGTTGGGGCACCTGAGTGGCTCAGTCAGTTGGGCTTCTGCCTTTTGCTGGGGTTATGATCTCTGTGTCCTGGGATCAAGCTCCATGTTGGACTCCCTATGCAATGGGGAGTCTACTTCTGCCCCTCTCTATGCCCTTCCCTTTCCCTCTACTCCTGCTCTCTCTCTCAAATAAATAAGTAAAATCTTTAAAAAATAGTCATAAAGTTACAGTAGTCAAACAATGTGACATTGACATGAATATAGATAAAACATTACATGGAACTGAATAAAAAGTACAAAGTTTATACTGCCATATCTAGACAACTTACATTTTAACAAAAAAAAAATTCCAAAGCATTTTACTGATAAATATTTTTTAAATAAATTGTTGTATAAAAACTGGATATCCACATGAAAAGAAAAGAAAATGAATTTGATCCATGCCCCATATCACATAGAAAATTTAATTCAAAATTAGTTGTAGACATTAATGACAAGCTTAAAACAAAACAAAACAAAACAATACCCTCCCAAAGAAAAAAAAGTAGGAAAATTTTGTGACCTTCGCTAGATAATAATTTAGCTTATATGAGATCAAAGGGACAATCCATAAAAAATGAAAATTTAACTTATCCATAACAAACTTCTCTTGTTTAAAATACATTATTAAGAGGATGAAAAAAAAAAAAACACACTCTGCTAGAAAATCTTTAGAAAGCATTATTTGATAAATGGCTTTATCCAAAATGTGTCAAGGAAATACCAAAACTCAACAGTGATGAGAAATGGAAACTGAAGGACTCCATAAAAATGTTTTTTTTCTCCTTTTCCCACTTCTATTCTTGCACCCCACTTTATGCATGCCTCATAGTTTATGTCTTCCTTGTAAGGGGCAAGGAGTTAATGATTTATTTAGTCGTTCAGCATAATAGATAACATCTAATGAAGGACCAGACGAAACTATCCTATGTGCATTCCAGACCACTAGCACTAGACACCCTGAACCAAGAGTCCCTGGGTCCAAGGAATATTTGACTTGTGAAGGAGAGCCGGGCACTTGTCCTTGTTCAAACCGGTTTCTGGATGTCTGAAAGGACATGTACACAAATGAGAATCCTCAATAAAAAAGATGAGATTCTCTCTCCGTTCATTTCCTAGCCTCCCAGACACTCTGTCTGCAACCCCACACTCTCTAGAGAGCTTCAGTAAATCCTGTTCTCGCCTCCTGCTGGCTCCCATCTGATTTCTATCCTGTGCATACATAGGAACCCTCTTGGATTATCCTCAGGACCCACTCTCGGCCTTTGGACCTGGATATCTGCATCAGTAAGAACACAAATAAACATGTACAAATTGGGGGGCACCTGGGTGGCTCAGTGGGTTAAAGCCTCTGCCTTCGGCTCAGGTCATGATCCCAGGGTCCTGGGATCGAGCCCCGCATCAGGCTCCTTGCTCAGCGGGGAGCCTGCTTCCCTCTGTCTCTGCCTGCCTCTCTGCCTACTTGTGATCTCTTTCTCTCTGTCAAATAAATAAATAAAATCTTTTAAAAAATGTACAAATTGGGCAATAGATTTTAACACAAATTTCACCAAAAAGCTATATGAATAACAAATTATATAAAAATTACTTAATATAAAACTAAAATAGGTTAGAATGGTTAAAATTAAGGTACTGTACTTAAACTAGTACAATCCCTTGAAAAAATTGCGGTTCTTAAAAAACAAAACAGAACTCAATATCTGCAATATGAGCCAAGCATTCCTCCCCTAGGTATTTACTCAAGAGGAAAGAAAGCATTTTCCATGCATATTGAATACCACGATGCTCATTTCAGCTTTCTCAGGTTCTAGATTAGGAAATAAGGGGGAGATATGTTGGGTATGTTTACAAAGGAATGCTCCTCAGCAAAAACAAAAACAAAAAATAAATTGCAATGTACAACAGGGATGAATCACAATATAATTATGCTAAGGGAAGGAAGACACAGAATATACAATTTATGATTCTGTTTATACAACACTAAAAATGATATTAAATCACAGGCTTCTGGAGCTGACGGGATGAAAATCTGATTATGTAGCACACCATTTTATTATTAATGGTGACATACTTTTCTAGTTTAGTGTGGGAGATGTTCGCTGGTATAACACACAGAATCCAATATTATTTTTAATATTTTATTTATTTATTTGACAGAGATCACAAGCAGGCAGAGAGGCAGGCAGAGAAAAAGGGAAGCAGGCTCCCTGCTGAGCAGAGAGCAGGATGCAGGGCTCCATCCCAGGACTCCAGGATCATGACCTGAGTCGAAGGCAGAGGCTTCAACCCAGTGAGCCACCCAGGTGCCCCCAGAATCCAATATTTTTAACACAATATAAATATATGTCCTACTCACATAAAATCTGGTACATGCCCATATTTTGAGCATTGTGAGTAATGCTGTAATGAACACAGGAGTCCAGATATTTCTTCAAGATACTGAATTCATTTCTTTAAGATATATCACAAAGCAGAATGTGCTGGACCACATATTTTTAATTTTTAATTATTTTTTATTTTTTGCAGTTAACCAGTATACAGTATATAATTAGTTTCTTTTTTAAAAGATTTTATTTAATTATTTGACACAGTAAGAGGGATCACAAGAAGGCAGAGAGGCAGGCAGAGAGAGAGGGGGAAGCAGGCTCCCTGCTGAGGAGAGAGCCCGATGCGGGGCTTGATCCCAGGACCCTGAGATCATGATCTGGGCCAAAGGCAGAGGCTTTAACCCACTGAGCCACCCAGCACCCCTATAATTAGTTTCTAATGCAGTGTTCAGTGATTAATTAGTTGCGTATAACACTAGGAGCTCATCACAGCACATGCCCTACTTAACACTTGTCACCTGGTTATCCCCTCCCCACCCCCCACCCCCCGCTTTCTGTAACTCTGAGTTTGTTTCCCAGACTCCAGAGTCTCCCATAGTTTGTCTCCCTCTATGACTTCTTCCATTTGGTTTTCCTTCCCTTACCTTACGTCTTCAGCACTACTCCTTGTGTTCCACAAAGTGAAACCATATAATAATTGTTTTTCTCTTTTGACTTATTTCACTTAGCTCAATACCCTCCAGTTCCATCCATGTCAATGCAAATATAGGTATTCATCTTTCCTGATGGTTGAGTATTATTCCATTGTATATATGGACCACATCTTCTTTATCCATTCATCTGTTGGAGGGCATCTTGGTTCCTTATACAATTTGGCTTTTGTGGATATTGCTGCTATGAATATTGGGGCACATTTGACTGTTCTTTTCACCACATCTGTGTCTTTGGCATAAATATCTAGTAGTGCAATTGCTGAGTTGTAGGGTAGCTCTATTTTTTATGTCTTGGGGAATCTCCACACTGTTTACCAGAGTGGGTATGCCGACTTGCATTCCCACCAACACAATAAGAGTGTTCCCTTTTCTCCACATCCTCGGCAACATTTATTGTTTCCTGCCATGTTAATTTTTGCCATTCTGATCAGTGTAAGGTGGTTTCTAATTGTGGTTTGATTTATATTTTCCTGATGGCTAGTGATGTTGAACATTTTTCATGTGTCTGTTAGCCATCTAGATGTATTATTTGGAGATATGTCTGTTCATGTCTTCTGCCCATTTCTTGAATGGGTTATTTACTTTTTGGGTGTTGATTTTGAGGAGTTCTTTATAGATCTTGGATATGATCCAGTTTCCTTCTTCTGCATGTGGCTGTCCAATTTTCCTAGCACCATTTATCGCAGAGACTTATCTTTCTTATATTGCATATTCTTTTCCTGATTTGTCAAAGTGGAGTTGACTCTAGATTTGAAGGTCCATTTCTAGGTTCTCTATTCTGTTCCATTGACCTATGTGTCTGTTTTTGTCCCCAAACCATGCCTTTGGAGACCTATCTTGAAAGAAGTTGCTGTGGCCAATGTCAAAGAAGTTACTGCCTATGTTTTCCTCTAGGATGTTGAGGGATTCTTGCCTCACTTGACGATCACAGCATTGTAATATAGCTTGAAGTCAGGTTTCATGATGACCCAGCTTTGATTTTCTTTTACAACATTCTCCTGGTAATTTGGGTTCTTTATTTGTTCCATAGAAATTTTAGGATTTTTTTTTCCCAACACTGTGAAAAATGTCAAAGATACTTTGGTAGGAGTTGAATTTAAAGTGTAGATTTGCTCCGGGCAGCATAGTCATTTCCACAATGTTTATTCTTCCAATCCATGAGCATGGATGGATTGCTTTTCCATCTCTGTGTGTCTTTCTCCATTTCTTTCAAGTGTTGTATAATTCTTAGGTTATAGATCCTTTATCTCTTAGGTTACCTTTATTCCTAGGTATCTTATCGTTTTTGGTGCTATTGTAAATGGAATTGACACATTAATTTCTTTCTTCAGATACCTTAACATATAGAAATGCAACTGATTTCTGCACATTGATTTTGTATCCTGTCACATTGCTGAATTGCTCTGAGTTCTGGTAATTTGGGGATTGAGTCTTATGGATTTTCCATATAAATTATCATGTCAACTGTGAAGAGAGAGAGTTTGACTTCTTCTTTGCTAATTTGAATACTTTTCTTTTCGTCATCTGATTGCTGAGGCTAGGACTTCTATTACTATGTTGAAAAATAATGATGAGTGTGGGCCTTCCTGTCATGTTCTGGATATTGAGGGAGAAGCTCTCAGTTTTTCCCCATTGAGAATGATATTCACTGTGGACTTTTCATAGATGGCTTTTATGATATTGAGGTACATTCACTCTATCTCTGGACTTTGAAGAGTTTTAATCATGAAAGATGCTGTATTTTGTCAAATGTTTTCTTTGCATCAATTGAAAGGAACATATGGTTCTTGTCTTTCTTTTATTAATGTGCTCTATCACATTGATTTATTTCCCAAAGTTGAACCACCCTTGTATCCCAGTAATAAATCCTACCTGGCCGTGGTGAATAAAGCTTTTAATGTACCATTAGATTCTATTGGCTAGAGTCTTGTGAAGTATTTTCCCAATCATGTTTATCAGTGATATTGGTGTATAATTCTCCCTTTTGATGGGGTCTTTCTCTGATTTTGGGGTTGGGGTAATTAATGTTGGCCTCAAAGAATGAGTTTGGACATTTTTCTTAATTTCTACTTTTTAAAACAGCTCCAGTAGAATAAGTATGATTTCTTCTTTAAATGTTTTATGGGGTGCTGGGGTGGCTCTGGGGTGCCTTCAGCTCAGGTCATGATCCCAGGGTCCTGTGATTGAGCCCCAAATCAGGCTTCCCACTCAGTGAGGAGCCTGCTTCTCCCTCTCCCTCTGCCTGTCACTCCCCTTGCTTGTGCTCTCTCTCTGTCAAATAAATAAATGAAATATTTAAAAAATGTTTTGTAAAATTCCCCGGGGAAGCCATCTGGCCCTGAACATTTGTTTTTTCGAAGGTTTTTGATTACTGTTTCAATTTCCCTACTGGCTGTTTGCCTGTTCAGATTGTCTATTTCTTTCTGTTTCAGTATTGATAGATTATAAGTTTCCAGGGATGCATCAATTTCTCCCAGATCACTTCATTTGTTAGCTTATAGTTGCTGGTAATAATTTCTAATGATTGTTTCTATTTGTTTGGTGTTAGTTGTGTTCTATCTACTTTCATTCATGTTTTTTTAAAGGTTTTATTTATTTATTTGACAGACAGAGATCACAAGTAGGCAGAGAGGCAGGCAGAGATAGAAGGGAAAGCAGGCTCCCTGCTGAGCAGAGAGCCTGATGTGGGGCTTGATACCAGGACCCTGAGATCATGACCTGAGCTGAAGGCAGAGGCTTAACCCACTGAGCCACCCAGGCGCCCCTCATGTTTTTTTTTTTTTTTTAATTATGTTATGTTAGTCACCATACAGTATATCAGTAATTTTTTTCTTTTTTTTCTTTATAAAGATTTTATTTATTTATTTGACAGAGAGAGAGATCACAAGTAGGCAAGAGGTAGGCAGAGAGAGAGGGGGGGAGGGGGCTCCCTGTCAAGCAGGGAGCCCGATGTGAGGCTCGATGCTGGGCTCCATCCCAGCACCCTGAGTTCGTGATCTGAGCTGAAGGCAGAGACCTTAACCCACTGAGCCACCTAGGTGCCCCCATCGGTAGTTTTTGATGTAGTGTTCCATGATTCATCGTTTGTGTATAATACCCAGGCTCCATGTAATATGTCCCTTTCTCAATATTGATTTGAATTTCTCCTTTCTTTTGGATAACTCTTGCTAGAGGTTTATCAACCTTATTAATTCTTTTAATTATACAGCTTCTGGTTTTGTTGATCTGTCCTACTGTTTTTCTGGTTTCCTTCTTGGATTTCTGCTCTAATCTTTATTTCTCTTCTCCTGGTTTAGGCTTTATTTGTTATTCTTTGTCCAAGTTTCTTAGGTATAAGATTAGCTGGTGCAGGGGCACCTGGGTGGCTCAGTGGGTTAAAGCCTCTGCCTTCGCCTCAGGTCATGATCCCAGAGTCTGGGGATCGAGCCCCATATCGGGCTCTCTGCTCAGCAGGGAGCCTGCTTCCTCCTCTCTCTCTGCCTGCTTCTCTGCCTACTTGTGATCTCCATCTTCAAATAAATAAGTAAAATCTTAAAAAAAAAAAAAAAAGATTAGCTGGTGCATTTGGTATTTTTCTAATTTTTTGAGAGAGGCTTGAATGGCTTTGTATTCCCCTCTTAGGACCACCTTTGCACTATCCCATAGACTTTGAAACAATATGTTTTTATTATTGTTAGTTTCAATGAATTGTTTAAAGTTTTCTTTAATTTCCTTGTTGGCCCAGTCATTCTTTAGCAGGATGTGTTTTAACTTCCAAGTGTTTGAGGCCCTTCCAAATTTCTTTCAGTGGTTGAGTACCAGTTTCAAATCACTGTGGTCTGATAACATGCAGGGAATTATCTCAATCTTTTGGTATCAGTTGAAATCTTATTGGTCACCCAGTATATGGTCTATTCTGGAGAAAGTTCCATGTGTCCTCAAGAAGAATGAGTATTCTGTTGTTTTAGGATGGAATGTTTTGTGTATATCTACGTGGTCCATCTGGTACAATGTGTCATTCAAAGGTCTTGTTTCTTTATTGATTTTCTGCTTAGATGATCTATCTATCCACTGCTGTGAGTATTGAAGTCTCTTACTATTAATGCATTATTATTAATATGTTTTTTTTATTTTGGTTATTAATTGGTTTATAATTGGCTGCTCCCATATTAGGGACATAGATATTTATAATTGTTAGATGTTCTTGTTGGATAGACCCTTTAAGTATGATATAGTGTCCCTCTATATCTTTTACTATGATCTTTGGTTTAAATTCAAAATTGTCTTACATGAGAATTGTTAATCCAGTTTTCTTTTGAGGTTCAGTAGCATGGTAAATGGTTCTCCATACCCTCCCCTTTAATCTGGAGGTGTCCGTAGGTTCAAAGTGAGTCCCTTGGAGACAGCATATGGATGGGTCCTGCTTGGAAACCAGTCCTCTGTGTAGTTTTTATTCCCTAGGATTTTCCGTGCCTCTTCAGAGGATCAGAGCAAAAATGTCCACAGCCAAATTTCTTGCCCAGAGCAGAAAATTCACAGTCCACCCTCTTTAATAAACCCTTCAGGACAGTCTCCTCTTCTGTATGTGCCCCAGAAAATCACAGCCTCCTGTGGTGCCTGCCACAGCAACTCTCTTAGACATAGTCCCAGGGGCTGAGAGTGCCACCACCCTTTGCGATTATAAAACCTTGAGTGGACACAGGCTCTTGTGGGCACCCAAAGCTCTGGATCATATCTGGGTGCCCCTCTGGGCACCTTTTCCAGGTGCCCTTTCCAAACCACTACCAGGTCTGGTGCCCTTTCCAGGCCACTACTGCCCTGCAAGTTTTTTCCCAGTCATGGACACAGGTTCCAGATATTTTCAGGCTGCTCAAGAAGAGTGATTATAAACTAGTCTGGCTTGCAGTTTATGGTAATCTGAGCTGAGGTCAGAGATGAGACCTCTTTTCCTGGGCTCTCTGACCATAATCTCCTTGGACACTCTATTGGTTCAGGAACCCCCTTTTTTTCCTGTGGTTTTTCCTATCCTGAGGCCACAAGGCTCTAGCTAGAATTCTGCCTTTTCATTTCCACAGCTCCTTTCAGAGAAGCATTTTGCTCCATAAAGCAGATCTCTAAGGGTTCCAGTTTTGTGCTCTGATGTTATGTCAATTCCTAAGAACCAGTTAATGGAGGCTCCCTTCCCTTTCTGTTAATCTTCAACTATCTCCCCATAGATTCATGACTTCAAATGTCCTATCTTGCAAAAAATCATAGCTTTTCTGCTCATAGAGATTCAGATATATATTCTTATATCTCAGGCTGATTTTGTGGGTGTTCATAACTGTTTCATAGATATCCAGCTAAATTCAGGGACCCCTTGAAACGTGGTCCTGTACTCTTCCACCATCTTGCCTCTGTTACCTATTTTTAATTTTTGAAGGATCACCACCATTCTCCCCATTGAATATACCAGTTTACATTTCCATCAACAGTGTACAAGGATTCCCTTCCCTCCACACATTTGCCAACATTTGTCATCTCTTATTTTTGTTTTTTGATAGCTATCTTAACAGGCATGGGGGTGATGTCTCATTGTGTGTTGCCTTGCATTTCCCTGTTAATTAGTGATGTTGAACAATTTTTTTTCATATACCTTCTATATATTTATCTCCTTTGGAGAAACATCTATTCAAATCCTTTGCTCATTTACCCCTCTCTCTGGTTATTAAATTGCAAATGTTTCTTATGTATTTTGAATACTAACCTCTTATCACATAGATGGTTTGCAAATATTTTCTCCTATCCTTAGGCTCCCTAGAAGACTTTATCCTAAGTGAAATAAACCAGTCACAGAAAGAGAAACACTATATAATCTTACTTATATGTGAAATCTAAAAATGTCAAACTCATACCAGAGTGAAGAAAGTAATTGTCATATGGTTTCACTTACTTGTGGAGCATAAGGAATAACATAGAGTACATCGGGAGTTGGAGAGGAGAAGGGAGCTGGGGGATCAGAGGGGGAGACAGACCATGACAGACTGTGAACTCTGAGAAATAAACTGAGGGTTTTGGAGTGGGGGGATGGTGGGGAGTTGGGTGAACCTGGTGGTGGGTATTAAGGAGGGCACATATTGTGTGGAGCACTGGGTGTGGTGCATAAAAAATGAATCTCAGAACACTGAAAAAATACAATAAAATTTAAAAATAATAAAAAGAAAAAAAAAAGGAACAGAATAGGATGTGATTTGCTACGGGCTAGGGAAGGGCCAAGTGGGAAGATATTAACCAAAGGGTATAAACTTTCAGTTATAAAAGAAATAAGTTCTAGGGATCTAATGTAAGGATAATGGTTACAGTTAATAGTGTTGTATTTTATACTAGAAATTTTCAAGAGAGTAAATCCTAAGTGTGCTCACTCAAAATAATAAATAAATAAATAAAAGATAAATTTGTTAATTAAAGAAGAACTATATGAGGTGATGGGTGTGTTAATTAGCTTGATTGTGGTAATCATTTCACATTTCACAGTTTATATGTATATCAAATCATCACATTGTACCTTAAATATGTAAACTTTTTTAAAATTCATTTATTTATTTGACAGAGAGATCACAAGTAAGCAGAGAGGTAAGCAGAGAGAGGGGGGGATGAAGGCTCCTTGCTGAGCAAAGATCCAATGTGGAACTGGATCACAGGACCCTGCGATTGTGACCTGAGCCAAAGGCCGAAATTTAACCCACTAAGCCACCTAGGAGCCCCTCAAATATGTAAACTTTTATTTATCAATACATCTCAATAAAACTGAAAAAATATAGTTGTAATGTGTTTTAAAGATGTATTTATTTCTTTTTTTCGAGAGAGAGCATGAACAGGAGAACAGGAAGAAGCAGAAGGAGAAAATCCTTAAACAGACTCTCCCTGAAAATGGACCCCGAAACAGAGATCAGTCCCAGGACGCTGAGATCATGACCTGAGACAAAATCAAGAGTCAGACACTTAACTGACTGAGCCACCCAGGTGTCCCACATTGTCACGTGAAAGGGAGTTTAATAAAAGAACTCTACACCATGAAACTATACAGTGATCCAGGATTCTACATTCTTGTTGTTTAAGGTCATAATTATTTTGATAGAATGCATAAGAAATAGAAAACATATCTTCCAGTAAATTCATTACAGTACTAGAAATACTGGTAATATATTCCACAGTTTACTGAGACAGGTTACAATTTATACTTCAACTTTGTTATGTTGCTAACCAAATCAAATTCTCAATTTTAATGACACACCTAGGTATTAATACAAAAGCTGGATACAAACTTTGAAGTCTTAATATAAACAGTAAGAACACATGTAGTCATTGTTTTATCATATCAATCTTTTAAAGTTCAACAATTAAAAAAATAGCCATTCCTTCTTTTTTCTTATACTTTTCTTTTTTTGTTGTTGTTTTTTTTAATTTATTTCTTTACAGCGTAACAGAATTCATTGTTTATGCACCACACCCAGTGCTCCATGTAATACATGCACTCCGTAATACCCACCACCTGACTCCCCCAACCTCCCACCTCCCACTACTTCAAAACCCTCAGATTGTTTTTCAGAGTCCATAGTCTCTCATGGTTCATCTCCCCTTCCAATTTCCCTCAACTCCCTTCTCCTCTCCATCTCCCCATGTTCTCCATGTTATTTCTTATGCTCCACAAATAAGTGAAACCATATGATACTTGACTCTCTGCTTGACTTATTTCACTCAGCATAATCTCTTCCAGGCCCGTCCATGTTGCTACAAAAGTTGGGTATTCGTCCTTTCTGATGGAGGCATAACACTCCGTAGTGTATATGGACCACATTTTCCTTATCCATTCGTCCGTTGAAGGGCATCTTGGTTCTTTCCACAGTTTGGCGACCGTGGCCATTGCTGCTATAAATATTGGGGTGCACAAGGCCCTTCTTTTCACTACATCTGTATCTTTGGGGTAAAAACCCAGTAGTGCAATGGCAGGGTCATAGGGAAGCTCCATTTTTAATTTCTTGAGTAATCTCCACCCTGTTCTCCAAAGTGGCTGCACCAACTTGCATTCCCACCAACAGTGTAAGAGGATTCCCCTTTCTCCACATCCTCTCCAACACACGTTGTTTCCTGTCTTGCTAATTTTGGCCATTCTAACTGGCATAAGGTGGTATCTCAATGTGGTTTTGATTTGAATCTCCCTGATGGCTAGTGATGATGAACATTTTTTCATGTGCCTGGTAGCCATTTGTATGGCTTCATTGGAGAAGTGTCTGTTCATATCTTCTGCCCATTTTTTGATGATTGTCTATTTCTGCATTGAGTTTGAGGAGTTCTTTATAGATCCTGGATATCAACCTTTTGTCTGTACTGTCATTGCAAATATCTTCTCCCATTCCGTGGGTTGCCTCTTTCTTTTGTTAACTGTTTCTTTTGCTCTGCAGAAGTTTTGATCTTGAGGAAGTCCCAAAAGTTCATTTTCGCTTTTGTTTCCTTCGCCTTTGGAGACATATCTTGAAAGAAGTTGCTGTGGCTGATATCAAAGAGGTTACTGCCTATATTCTCCTCTAGGATTCTGATGGATTCCTGTCTCACATTGAGGTCTTTTATCCATTTCGACTTTATCTTTGTGTATGGTGTAAGTGAATGGTCGAAGTTCATTCTTCTACATATAGCTGTCCAGTTTTCCCAGCACCATTTATTGAAGAGACTGTCTTTTTTCCACTGGATATTTCTTCCTGTTTTGTCGAAGATGACTTGACCATAGAGTTGAGGGCCCATATCTGGGCTCTCTACTCTGTTCCACTGGTCTATGTGTCTGTTTTTACGCCAGTAACATGCTGTCTTGGTGATCACAGCTTTGTAGTAAAGCTAGAAATCAGGTAACATGATGCCACCAGTTTTATTTTTGTTTTTCAACATTTTATTAGCAATTCGGGGTCTCTTATGACTCCATACAAATTTTTTTTTTCAATCCAAGAGATTTGTTTTTATTTATTTATTTTTAAATACATTCTTAAATATTTTTTTTGTTTGTTTGGTTGTTTATTTATTTATTATTTAGTTTTTAGTTTTACTTGAATTCCAGTTGGTTAACATACAATGTAATATTTTCGGGTGTATGATTTAGTGATTCAACATGTCCATACAATACCAGATGCTCATCACAGCAAGTGCATTCCTTAATCCCCATCACCTATTCTACCCATCCCCCTATCTACCCTCCCTCTGGTAAACATCAGAGTAAAGATTCTGTTAAGAGTCTTAACCATAGTTAAGAGTCTGTTTCTTAGTTTGCCCCTTTCTTTTCCCCCCTATGATCATTTGTTTTAAATTCCAGTTATGAGTGAAATCATATAAATGGCAAGATTTCAATCTTTTTTTATGGCTGAGTAATATTCCATTGTGTTTGCATGTGTGTATATATGTGGTATATATACACACATTACCATGCTTTCTTTTTTTTTAATTTTTTATTTATTTTCAGCATAACAGTATTCATTGTTTTTTCACCACACCCAGTGCTCCATGCAATACGTGCCCTCCCTAATACCCAACACTGGGTTCCCCCAACCTCCCACCCCCCGCCCCTTCAAAACCCTCAAGTTGTTTTTCAGAGTCCGTAGTCTCTCATGGTTCACCTCCCCTTCCAATTTCCCTCAGTTCCCTTCTCCTCTCCATCTACCCTTGTCCTCTATATCATTTGTTATGCTCCACAAATAAGTGAAACCATATGATACTTGACTCTCTCTGCTTGACTTATTTCACTCAGCATCATCTCTTCCAGTCCTGTCCATGTTGCTACAAAAGTTGGGTATTCGTCCTTTCTGATGGAGGCATAATACTCCATAGTGTATATGGACCACATCTTCCTTATCCATTCATCCGTTGAAGGGCATCTTGGTTCTTTCCACAGTTTGGCGACCGTGGCCATGGCTGCTATAAACATTGGGGTACAGATGGCCCTTCTTTTCACTACATCTGTATCTTTGGGGTAGATAGTAGTGCAATTGCAGGGTCATAGGGAGCCTCTATTTTTAATTTCCTGAGGAATCTCCACACTGTTCTCCAAAGTGGCTGCACCAGTTTGCATTCCCACCAACAGTGGAAGAGGGTTCCCCTTTCTCCACATCCTCTCCAACACACGTTGTTTCCTGTCTTGCTAATTTTGGCCATTCTAACTGGTGTAAGGTGGTATCTCAATGTGGTTTTGATTTGAATCTCCCTGATGGCTAGTGATGATGAACATTTTTTCATGTGTCTGGTAGCCATTTGTATGTCTTCATTGGAGAAGTGTCTGTTCATATCTTCTGCCCATTTTTTAATATGATTGTCTGTTTTGTGTGTGTTGAGTTTGAGGAGTTCTTTATAGATCCTGGAAATCAACCTTTTGTCTGTACTGTCATTTGCAAATATCTTCTCCCATTCCGTGAGTTGCCTCTTTGTTTTGTTGACTGTTTCTTTTGCTGTGCAGAAGCTTTTGATCTTGAGAAGTCCCAAAAGTTCATTTTCGCTTTTGTTTCCTTTGCCTTTGGATACATATATTGAAAGAAGTTGCTGTGGCTGATATCAAAGAGGTTACTGCCTATGTTCTCCTCGAGGATTCTGATGGATTCCTGTCTCACGTTGAGGTCTTCTATCCATTTCAAGTTTATCTTTGTGTACGGTGTAAGAGAATGGTCGAGTTTCATTCTTCTACATATAACTGTCCCGTTTTCCCAGCACCATTTATTGAAGAGACTGTCTTTTTTCCACTGGATATTTTTTCCTGTTTTGTCGAAGATTATTTGGCCATAGAGTTGAGGGTCCATATCTGGGCTCTCTACTCTGTTGCACTGGTCCATGTGTCTGTTTTTATGCCAGTACCATGCTGTCTTGGTGATCACAGCTTTGGAGTAAAGCTTGAAATCAGGTAACGTGATGCCACCAGTTTTATTTTTGTTTTTCAACATTTCCTTAGCAATTCGGGGTCTCTTCTGATTCCATACAAATTTTAGGATTATTTGCTCCAGCTCTTTGAAAAATACTGGTGGAATTTTGATCGGAATGGCATTAAAAGTATAGATTGCTCTAGGCAGTATAGACATTTTAACGATGTTTATTCTTCTGATCCAAGAGCATGGAATGGTCTTCCATCTTTTTGTGTCTTTTTCAATTTCTTTTAGGAGTGTTCTGTAGTTCCTCGAGTATAGATCTTTAACCTCTTTGGTTAAGTTTATTCCGAGGTATCTTATTGTTCTTGGTGCTATAGTAAATGGAATTGATTCTCTAATTTGCCTTTCTGTATTTTCATTATTAGTGTTTAAAAAAGCCACTGATTTCTGGACATTAACTTTGTATCTTGCCACATTACTGAATTGCTGTATGAGTTCTAGTAGTTTGGGGGTGGAGTCTTTCGGGTTTTCCATATAAAGAATCATGTCATCTGCGAAGAGAGAGAGTTTGACTTCTTCCTTGCCAATTTGGATACCTTTTATTTCTCTTTGTTGTCTGATTGCTGTTGCTAGGACTTCTAATACAATGTTGAACAAGAGTGGTGAGAGTGGGCATCCTTGTCGTGTTCCTGATCTCAACGGGAAGGCTGCAAGCTTTTTCCCATTGAGGATGATATTTGCTCTGGGTCTTTCAGAGATAGATTTGATGAAGTTCAGGAATGTTCCCTCTATGCCTATACTTTGAAGCGTTTTAATCAGGAACGGATGCTGGATTTTGTCAAAAGCTTTTTCTGCATCAATTGAGAGGATCATGTGGTTCTTCTCTCTTCTCTTATTGATTTGTTCTATCACATTGATTGATTTGCAAATGTTGAACCATCCTTGTAACCCAGGGATGAATCCCACCTGGTCATGGTGGATAATCTTTTTAACGTGCTGTTGGATCCTGTTTGCTAGGATCTTGTTGAGAATCTTAGCATCCATATTCATCAGTGATATTGGTCTGAAATTCTCCTTTTTGGTAGGGTCTTTGCCTGGTTTGGGGATCAGGGTAATGCTGGCTTCATAAAAAGAGTCTGGAAGTTTTCCTTCTGCTTCAAATTTTGAAACAGATTCAGGAGAATAGGTGCTATTTCTTCTTTGAAAGTTTGATAGAATTCCCCAGGGAATCCGTCGGGTCCTGGGCTCTTGTTTTTTGGGAGGTTTTTGATCACTGCTTTAATCTTGTTACTAGATATCGGTCTATTCAGGTTGTCAATGTTTTCCTGGTTCAATTTTGGGAGTTTATGGTTTTCCAGGAATGCATCCATTTCATCTAGGTTGCTTAGCTTATTGGCATATTACTGTTGATAATAACTTCTGATGATTGTTTCTACTTCCTTGGTGTTAGTTGTGATCTCTCCCTTTTCATTTATAATTTTATTAATTTGGGCTTTCTCTCTTTTCTTTTGGGTTAGTGTGGCCAATGGTTTATCGATCTTATTGATTCTTTCCAAAAACCAGCTTCTAGTTTCATTGATACGTTCTACTGTATCTCTTGTTTCTACCTCATTGATCTCTGCTCTAATCTTGATTATTTCCCTTCTTACGTGTGGAGTTGGTTTGATTTGTTGTTGATTCTCCAGTTCTTTAAGGTGTAGAGACAGCTGGTGTATTCTGGATTTTTCCATTTTTTTGAGGGAGGTTTGGATGGCTATGTTTTTCCCCCTTAGGACCGCCTTTGCTGTATCCCATAGGTTTTGGAGTGAAGTGTCTTCATTCTCATTGGTTTCCATAAATTGTTGAAGTTCTTCTTTGATCTCCTGGTTGATCCAAGCATTCTTAAGCAAGGTGGTCTTTAACTTCCAGGTTTTTGAGTTCCTTCTGAACTTTTCCTTGTGATTGAGCTCCAGTTTCAAAGCATTGTGATCGGAGAATATGCAGGCAGTAATCTCAGTCTTTTGGTATCAGTTGAGCCCTGATTTGTGGCCCAGTATGTGGTCTATTCTGGAGAAGGTTCCATGTGCACTTGAGAAGAATGAGTATTCTGTTGTTTTAGGGTGGAATGTTCTGTATATATCTCTGAGGTCCATCTGGTCCAATGTGTCATTCAATGCTCTTATTTCTTTATGGATTTTCTGCTTTGATGATCTGTCTATTTCTGAGAGAGGCATATTAAGATCACCTACTATTAATGTATTCATATCAATATGACTCTTTATCTTGATTAATAGTTTTCTTATGTAATTGGCTGCTCCCATATTGGGAGCGTAGATATTTACAATTGTTAGATCATCTTGGTGGATAGTCCCCTTAAGAATGATGTAGTGTCCTTCTGTATCTCTGACTACAGACTTTAGTTTAAAATCTAATTTATCTGATATGAGAATCACTACCCCGGCCTTCTTTTGAGGCCCATTGGCATGAAAGATGTTTCTCCATCCCTTCACTTTCAGTCTGGGTGTATCTTTAGGTTCAAAATGGGTCTCTTGTAGACAACATATGGATGGCTCCTGTCGTTTTATCCAATATGCAACCCTGTGTCATTTTATGGGCGCATTTAGGCCATTCACATTGAGAGTGATTATTGAGAGATACGTTTTTATTGACATTGTGTTATCTTTGAAGTCTTTCTTTCTGTCCATTGTCTCTATATTTCTGTTCAATGCTATTCTTAGATTTTTTCCTCTTTTATAGAACCCCCCTTAATATTTCCTGAAGTGTTGGCTTGGTGGTTGCATAGTCTTTTAAGCCTTGCCAGTCTTGGAAACTCTTTATCTCTCCATCCATTTTGAATGTCAGTCTTGCTGGATAAAGTATTCTTGGCTGCATGTTCTTCTCATTTAGTGCCCTGAATATATCTTGCCAGCCCTTTCTGGCTTGCCAGGTCTCTGTGGACAGATCTGACGTTATTCTGATGGGCTTTCCTCTGTACGTAAGGAGGTTCTTTGTCCTAGCGGCTTTCAAGAGAATGTATCTACAATTTTGATTCCTCAATTTTACTATGAGGGTCCTGGACATTTTTTTGGAACTTATAATCTTGGGGGGAGACCTTTCGGCCTCTAGTACATGGACACTTGTTCCATTCGCAAGATAGGGAAAATTTTCATGAAGAACTTGTTCCACTATATCTTCTAGACTTCTTTCTTTCTCCTCCCCTTCAGGGATTCCAATAATTCTGACGTTGGAACGTTTCATGGTATCGTTTATTTCCCTGATTCTGTTTTCGTGGCTTCTAAGCTGTTTGTTCCAGGCTTCCTCCTGATCCTTTCTCTCTATCTGTTTGTCCTCCAGGTCACTAATTCTATCTTCTGTCTCAGTTACCCTAGCTTTTAGAGAATTTAGATTAGATTGGAACTCCTTGAGAGCATTGTGAACCTCATCCCTGGTGGCCTTCACCTCTGCCCTAACATTATGAACATCATCCCTGGTCACTTTCAATTCTGCCCTAATCAATTCCATTTGGTCATCCATGGCTTTCTCCAACCTAGCTATTGCCTGGATAATTGTTAGCTTGAATTCTCTTTCTGACATATTGTCTATGTTGATAGCCGTTAGCTCTGTTGCAGAAGGCCCATCTTCTGTATTTTTCTTCTGTTGGAGATTCCTCCTCCTAGTCATTTTGGTGAGAGATGACTGGACAGATGTAGCTGGATGTATCGACCGTGGTGCCATCAAGGTGCACCCTGGAACGCTTCTGAGCACTCAGGTTTCCCCACCCAAATGAGAGGAAAAAGAAAATAAAAAGAAAAAAGAGAGAGAGAGAGAGAGAGACAGGAAAAAAAGGGAAGATAAAAGAGGAGGTTCAGCCCAAATGGGCCTCAAGGTAAGTTTTATGATGTATACCAACAAAAACAGACAAACAAAAAGACTGATAAAAGTATATGACGAGAGAATACACACACACACACACACACACACACACACATATATATATATATATATATATATATATAAGCAAAAAAAGTAAGAGCCTCGTCAAAAAGAACCCCAAGTATAAGATTTATATACCATCAGGACAAACATAAATATACAGAGACCCTGGCAGAAGAAAAAGATGGGAGCATGGTTATAGATTCTCAGTGTGGGCGAGGAAGGTTAATTTGATTCTTCCTGGATGTATCTTGATATCTTTGTTAAAGGACTCAGCTTTCCTATGGAAAAGGGGGATTAAAAATTGTTTTCCCTATAGGGGTAGCATTGATTGGAGAAAGGGGGTTACCTTGAAGTTTAACTCTATATGAGTATTAGAAAATACAAATAAAAAAGGAATAAACTGGACTAAACTAAACTAAAATTCTTTAAAAAAATTAAAAAAATAGAAAAGCAAAAGAAAAACACATGAGTATGTATCAGAAAATTCAGGTTAGAAGTTTGTTATGGAGTTTGATGTACCGGACATCTCACTGTGATGGTAAATAGGTTAAAGAACTATCTATATAAAAAAAGAAAAAAAAATGAACCAGAATAGTGGGAATGAATCAAAAACAAAAGTTGTATCCAAAGAACCATCCATACAAAAAAAAGAAAAATAAATGAACCAGAATAGTGGGAATGAATCAAAAACAAAAGTTGCATCTACAAAAGTTGAACCAACAACAAAAGTTGCATCTGTAGTGGTGGTTGTTCTCTTGTAGTCTTTTTTTTCTTTTTTCTTTCCTGATTTGTTTTCTGGGGGAGGGGACTGCCAGGTGGGTTTTCAGTCAATGATGTTCCCTGAGTTAAGTCCTCCAGCCCCCCTCAAGGGGGTGGGCTCTGAGGGAAACAGTTTTTTCAGGCTTTTGTTCTCTGGAGGTTTTTATGTTTGTTCACTTCTTTTCTCTTGCCTTGACAGCTTTTGATGGTTTTTGGACTTTTAGAAGAAAGCAAACTGCACCCCGACCTCCCTCTCAGAGAGAAGCCTCAGTTTGCTCCCCTGCAGGTGCTGCAGCCGCTGGGCCACTGGTAGAGCAGGTTCTGAGTTGCGGTCCCTGGGGAAGCAGGATCTCCTGCTTGTATGCAAAACCATGGCATCGGAGGCTGTCTGGGCAGCTCCAGACTGCCAGAGAGGTTCCAAGCAGCGATCTCACACTGAGATTTTCCTGCTGGCCGGGGCTAAGAATGCCGGGCTTGCGGGCACTTCTCCCAGGGGAGGGTTTGGGGCACGGCGCGCTGGTGGCTCAGGGACCAGGACCTGGTTTCTCCGCCGCACTCTCTCTGGATCAACGCCAGGGGAGGCTGTCCTGGGTCTGGGGACCTAAGCCCCTGTCCCTGGGGACTTAAGCCACCCCGATTCCCACAATTTCCCCCGTGATCCTTTGCTCTTTTGAGTGCTTTCAACCAGACTCCAAGTTAATGTTGGTCCCCAGATGCAGGGCACTCTCGTATTGGGGTATTATTTTCCAATCGGTCGCCTCTGGTGGCTCCCTCCCCCTTTTGTTTATCTTCTGATATCAGTCCGAGGTTCCCACACCACTTTACCTGCCCACTGGCATCTTCTGCCCCCCATAGAGATCCAGATGTGTATAATTCTGATCTCAGGCTGATTTCATGGGTGATCGGAGTTCTTTGGTAGGTAATCAGCTCACTTTAGGGTACAGGTTGAAAAGGCGCCTCCTCCTACTTCCCCGCCATCTTGTCTCCCCCCTCCCTCTAAAAGATTTTAAGACCCTCCCTAAACACTGGACCTACATCAGGAAATACTGGTTTAGAATATATGTATAGATATTTAAGATCATATCCTCGTGTATGTTTCACCCTTATGTAAAATTAAACATTTACATAATTAATCACAAAGAACGATTTCATTGTCAATCATGCAAATCATCAAATTCTGTAAAAATATCACTTTTGAGATCTTACATTTATTAACATACCTATGTATTTACTGGAGGTGTCTCTCAGGGATTCTTTGACTTTCTCATTTCGAAGGCTGTAGATGAAAGGGTTCAGCATTGGTGTTACAACGGTGTTCAGCACTGTGGCAAATTTGTTAATGCTCATTGCGTTGCCTTTCTTTGGACGAACATAGAGGAAGATGGAACTTCCATAATAAATTGTAACCACTGTGATGTGTGAAACACAAGTAGAGAAGGCCTTCTGCCGTCCCTGCACAGTAGGAATTCTAAGGATAGTAATAACAATGTAGGTGTAAGACACTCCTGTCAGGAGCAAGGAGCCCAGGAGCAACACAGCAGAGGAGATAAAGTCAGCCACCTCAGCCAGAGAGATGTCTGTACAGGCCAGCTGTAGCATGGGGGCTCGGTCACAGAAGAAATGATGGATTTTATTTGGCCCACAAAAGATTAACGGGGCAGTTAGGATGGATGGAGCCAACATTGACAAAAATGCACCTAGATAGGACCCCACAAGTAACATTATGCATGTCCGTGTGTTCATGATGATGGTATACCTCAGTGGGTTGCAGATGGCAATATACCGATCAAATGACATGACAGCCAGGATGAAGAATTCTGTGGATCCCAGAAGGAAGTAGAAGATAGATTGTGTGAGACATCCCATGAAGGATATTGCCTTGGTGAGGGAAAACGTGTTTGTTAGCATCTTAGGTACCACAGTGGAGGTGATGGCAACTTCAAGGAAAGAAAGATTGGCTACAAAGAAATACATGGGTGAATGCAGACGGTAGTCAACACACACCAAAAGGATGATCATGGTGTTGCCAATCAGAGATATCATGTATATGAGCAGGAATGCAGAAAAAATAAGTATTCCTACTTCTTTTTCAGTCTGAAACCCCAGAAGAATGAACTCAGTGACTCTGGTCTTATTTCTATAATCCATAATGTCCCCAGTTTAACCTGGAATAACAGAAAGTCCTTTTATAATTAATTCTTGCATCTTAACCCTGGATATACCTTGTCAATATTCATTAATTATGTTTTTGTTGTTTCCAAGGCAGACGAATAATTTTGTTTTCAGTTTTGAAGTATCTACTGAGATAAATTGTATAAGATTTAAGTGCTCAGCTGGGACACTCACTTATTACAGTTGGGAACCTAATAATGGATCAAGTAATATATAGCAGACTCTTTTCAACTTTCCCTTTGAAATAGATTCCTTATTGTGTGTCATTAATCCATCAAGGATGTAACAACCTGAGTTAAAGGCAGAGGTCTAACCACTGAGCAACCCTGGTTCCCCAAGGATGACATGTCACTTTTCGAGGTGCTAACAGAGTTTTGGTAAAATTTAATTCTGTATAAAATTGTATTTAAAAGAATGCCTTTTGAGCTAAGTGCATTATTTCACATGTGGCATGATACTGTTCAAAACTAAGTGAATGCAATTATGTAACAGAAATATTTTCCAAAAAGTTCATGACTTCTGACTCACTGGCTCCAACCTCCACATTATCCAATTGGTTTTGAACAATATGAAATCAGCTTTACATAATCTTTGTAAGAAATCAGTCTCCAGAGTAAATGAGATTACCTCAGATATTAGAAGGGTTTGGGAAAGCATGAAATATAACTTAATTTATCACTATTTACTGTTTATGCTAGAATTCAGCCAGAGAGAGTATATGCTTAGCAAGCACTTTAAAAATATTGAACTTTTGAATTTTGACTGGCTGAAAAAAAGCAACTCCTGCAAAAGATAGCTTATTTCATACTAGAATTTTTAACAGAAATACACAGACAAGCAAGCAGCAACATGGTGCAGAGAAGGGACTTTCTTACTTACTCCCTGAGCTGATTACTTGGGAGTTTCTATATTGCTCCATAAACCTAGGTGATTCAGGACGAAATACCGTCCATATCCCATATGACAAGATATAGAAAAGTTCAATATTAAGAGATGCTTGAGAGTTAATTTTAAATGAGTGTTTTATTCTTCTTCTTTCATAGATTGATGGGTGAGGCTTGGAGGGGTGAGATAAAATTTGTCAGGGTCCATAGAGTTTCAGGGGTAGAAGTGAGACAATATTCTGGGTTTTCTGACTTCAATTCGCTGGTCCTTTCTTGACCAAGATATTAATTCCTTCTTTCATTCATTTCATTATTATACATTTAAAGGACCAGGGACAGTAGTGATTTCCTGACATATGCAATTAAAAATGAAAAGGTCAAATGCCAACATTTTGGATCCAAGTTAGTACTTTATCTATGGTTCCATAAAATAATCTTTTAGAATTCTATTGCATGAATTAGCTATCAAGACAACAAACTTTTAATATGGTGACATTGTGTGAAGGGCCTTAATCACATTGTTTGTCTATTATTGGGCTGGAGGAAAGATAATGGGATGCATTTGGAGAAGGGAAAGATTATTTTGGACTAAGGCATATCACTGGGACATGTTCTTTTGTAGTTAAATAAAAAGTGGTTTGAATTTGAGAAAAATAGCACTATGGGAGCACTATGAGAAATGCTGGAAGCTGCAGGAATGGCAGAAACTGCCGTCTAGAGAAGACACGTAAAGACCCATTTGGCTAACAGCAAAATTTTGCATAATGCTTCAGTTAATTGAAAGGAAGAGTGTGGAGAGGAGGAAATAATAGTAATGGGGAACATGAGAAAAAAAATAAATGAGTGCAAAAAAACTTTTAAGAACTAATAATAATAATACAGTTGACCATTGAGAAAAGCAGGAGTTAGAAGTGCTGACCCTTCATGCAGTTGAAAATCCATGTATGATTTCTGACTACCCAAAACGGAACTACTAGTAGCTTACTATTGGCAGGAAGCCTCACTGATAACAGAAGCAGGTAATCAACACACATTCTGCATATTGTATGCATTATATACTGGTCTCCTACAATAAAGTAAGCCAGAGGAGAGAACAACCTATTGTTAAAGAATCATAAGACAGAATGCTCAAGGGCTAACTGTATGGTTAGATTGCTACTTACCTGCTGAAATGTGCCTCAAACTTTGCATTAACGTTTACATTAATCTTTTTAAAATTGAATAGTGTCTCCCTTGTTACAGCTACAAGGTTTGAATGAGATCCATAGTTGGAATCCCTTCTGTAAATTAGCTGCTGTTGCTGTTCTTGTTGTTGTTGCTTTTTCTGATGGTCCTAGAATTTGAGGGAAACAAAGCGGGGAGAATACATTCACGGCTATAGAATAGTTCATAACAGCTTAATCAGGTGATGATGGGTCCTCTTCCCTTGTGTTGTAGGAAAGACGATCAAGACTATGAAATTTGTAGGATCATCTCCCTAAGTCACTGCAATCTGGAAAGAGGATTAAAGCCTGAGCTCATCATTGCTTCTCCCCTGGAGGCAGGGCTTCTAGGATAAGTGGTCTGCAGGGAAAAAAAAAAAAAACAAACAAAGAACAAGTTTCCCAAGTTTAACAAAGTGGAAAAAAAAATCTTCCATAAAATATGTACCCCCCCAACAAAGAAATAACTACTTCTATAGATGTACTTTGGATCACAACGAATCATTAAATGTATACAGTACAATTCATTATTATTGATTTAGGAGCCAAGTTGTCATTTTTAACATCATTGTCATAATTAGCATAAGCTCTGTGTTTTATGAATACTTATGTATTAGGCACTCTTTTAACATTTTTCTACATATTATCTCTCTTACCCTTATAATAATAATGTGAGATATGTGATATTATTGCTCATTTGTGGTATTTAGTTTATACAATTAATATAAGACAAACCATAAAAAGTGCTAAAACGCCTTAAAATTTAAATCTAATTTATATTAAGTCACATTATATTATAAATGTAAATTTAATTAATTAAATATTAATATTCATATTATTAAAATTAAATATTAAATAATATATAGTAAATATAAATTTCATTTATATTAAAGTATATTAAATAATTAGATTAAATTAAATAATTAAATTAAAATAATTATAATATAAATTACTAAAGTTTATTGAGTGCTTACATATATTCTGAGTCACTGAGTCATGATGCCTGAATCAGAGGCTATAATTTAGTCAGAGTGAAAAGACATAAATATGTTTAAAAAAAACAATTTTTTACACATATGTTAATTTGTGATTTTGAATATAGAGTGAGGAAACAGCATGTTCGTACTTATGAAATCTTTGAATATGCAATCGATAAATCACTAAGCTCTGACTCTGAAAATAATAATACATTATATATTAATTAATTAATAATATTTATTTTGTTTTCTAAAGATTTTATTTATTTGCCAGTGAGAGAGAGAGAGAATGGGAGTAGGGAGAGGGAGGGAGAGGAAGAAGCTGACTCCCTGCTGAGCAAGGAGTTCATGACACACAGGATTGATCCCAAGATCATGATCTGAGTCAAAGGCAGATGCTTAACCAGCTAAGCCACCAGGCACTCCAAATTGAATTTAAATTAAAAAAAAAAAAAAACTTAAAAAATGATAGAAACCAAAAAGAAGGAGAATTTTTTTGTTGTTGTTTATTTAAATTCAATTAGCCAACATAAGGAATAGTGCAGAGGATCATAAGTGAAGGGAGTGAAAACTGAAATGTTTGAATAATGTTCTGCCAAAATATTCCATTATGATACATTATCTTTTTTACAAGTAAGAGAACTGGTTATACATAGAAACAGAAACTATAGCTAGGTTACTTAATCAATAGACTGATGGTTTCCCATCATGCAGCTATATGGTAATTCAGATAAAAAACCCATGATAATCTTTTCTTGCTTTGAGTGTTTAATAAACTATCCTTATCAAATAATGGGTTGTATTTTAGCCGCTAGGATGAATTACAGAATTTTGGTAGTCCTTTGTTTTTGCTTTTGTTTTTTGTTTTTTTGTTTTTTTCTCTATATTTTATTTTAAATTTTATTTTTCAGTGTTCCAAGATTCATCGTTTATGCACCACACCCAGTGCTCCATGCAATTTGTGCCCTTCTTAATACTCACCACCAGACTCACCCAACCCCTCATCTGTTCCCTTCTAAAACCCTCAGTTTATTTCTCAGAGTTCGCAGTCTCTCATGTTTCAGTTCCCCCTCCAATTTTCCCCAGTTCACTTTCCTTTCCTTCTCCTAATGGTAGCCCTTTGTAATAATTTTCTCTTTCTTCTAGGTCCTTGTTTTCTGTCTCATTTCCCTCACCATCTGTATTGGAATTTGTTTAGTTCTTTACATATCTTTAAATTTTTCAACTTAAACTTAGTGCACCTAATTTCTCTTTGCCTGGAATTTTCTCACTGCATTCTACCACATTTACCAGTTTAAAGCCTCACACGACCTGAATAAAACCCTTCTTCTATAAACATAACCATATTCTTACCACAGGAGTCTCTAGGCAAATCCATGATAATGTTATTGTATTTGTAAAGTCATAATATTTACATTAATTTGTAATATGAGTTTTCCCAAATAAGCTAAACTTTAAATGAGACCTGGAACTATGCTTGCTCTATTAATACTATATCTAAAATATTGAGCCCATTTCTTGTAAGACAACCTCAATAAGGATAGTATGAATGGATTAATGAATGGATTAGTGAATGATGTGAGATAAATACTGCATTGGGAAAAGAAATGTAACACTGTTCTATGAATGTGCAGTTTTAGGTGCCTAAGGAAAAGCCAAGTGTTTATATGATGAATTTAGGAGGACAAACAAAACCTCAAAAATTATACAGCTATGGGCAACCAAAAATAGTGCTTTTGCATATCTGTAGTATCTGTTGTAATGTCTCCTCTTTCAATTTGGATTTTATAGGAATATTCTCTGTTTCATTTGTCTAGCTAATGTTTTGTCAGTTTTATTTTTTCTAGTGTTTTTCTAGTCTCCATTTGACTTCTTTCTTTCTGTTTTTGTTTTTTTTTTTTTAAAGATCTTATTTATTTGCCAGAGAGAGACACGGAGAGAGAAGGAACAGAAGCAGGGGGAGTGGGAGAGGAAGAATCAAGCTTCCTGCTGAACAGGGAGTCTGATGCAGGGCTTGATCCCTGGACCCTGGGATCATTACCTGAGCAGAAGGCAGATGCTTAACAACTGGGCCACCCAGGCATCCCATTTGATGCATTTCTTTACTGACCTTGGTTATCCTCCCTTGTGGTAAATTTGGGCTTAATTTGTTCATTTTTAGTTCCTTGAGTCATAAATTTAGGTCATTTCTTAGAGATCTTTCTCCTTGGGGGTTGCCCTGGTGTCTGATGGGTGAAGCAGCCACAGAGCTGGGGGCTGGAGCACGAGTGCTCATCAGTTCTGCAGCTCTGAAGTCTGGACACTGGCTAGGTTGCCATGGCACTGGTCCTGCTGCCTGAAACACGGTGGAGCTGACATCTGGAGGATGGGGACATGGGGAGGTATCACAGAGCCAGAGTCTGGCATTCCAACATGCATGGTCAAGCAGTGACTTCAGGGTTCCTGGGATACTCAGAGTTAGGGGCATTCAGAGCCCTTTCCCAGGACGGTACAACCACAGCTCCTTCTGGGATGATGGAGCAGAGTTGTGTCTCTCAGCCATGACTGCTGGTTACCTGAGATGTGAAAACTGCCAGCGTTCTCTGCAAAGCAAGCAGCTGCGGACTGATGACAAACACAACAGGGGCCCCTGCTGCAAAAGTCATGGAGACACTGCAGCTGTTGTGGGGGCTGGGGAGGTCCACAACAGCAAAGGCTATTAGGATCTACTGCAGAGGGCACCACTGGGTGGGCAATGGCTCCTCCTGCATGGCTGATACGGGGCCCTCCTTGCTCCATCTTCCTAGTGTTTTCCAAGCATCTCGAGATGCCTTCACTCTGTCAGTCTTCCAGACATCTTTCTGTGTGGGAATTCTTCATTTATGTCCATGATGTTTGCATAGAATTTTAATTGGACTTTTGGACCCTCCAGGAGCTATTTTTATTTGATTATTTTATTTATATTTATTTTCATTAGGTAATTGATGTGTGTATATGTGTGTGTGTGTGTGTGTGTGTGTGTGTGTGTGTGTGTGTGTAATAGAGTCTGGTGTTTTCTACTTTGCTAGATTGCCCTTGATTTCTTACTCCTGAAGTAAGAAGGGGAGGCAGAAGCAAGTGAGTGGATTGGGGGAAATCAGAGGGGGAGACAAACCATGAGAGACTGTGGACTCTAAGAAACAAACTGAGGGTTTTGGAGGGGAGGGGGTGGGGGATTGGGTGACCCTGGTGGTGGATATTAAGGAGGGCACGTATTGCATGGAGCACTGGTTGTGGTGCATAAACAATGAATCTTGGAACACTGAAAAAATAAAATAAAATAAAAAAGAAATTCATTACCAAGTGTGTCGCTTACTGTCTTATTTGAGGTAACCGTATTATTTATTATCTAACATGGGACAATGTTGATGGTGAAAAGAAGCAGCATCAGTAACATGCTGAGAAAACAGGCAGAACCCGAGAACTGCTGATTCTGACAACTGAGGTTAGGACATCCTACATATAAGTGTCTTTCACAACAAGATAATGGCACTCAAATATTTTTGATGACTCTTTCGGATGACAAACAAAACAGTTGAACAGAATTTATTCATTTAAATAGTTGTGTTTTCATTAAAATATTTTTTTACTTTGTTAAATGGCAATCAATAAATATTTTAATTAAGGTTTTATCATTTTCCCTGTCAAACCAAATCATGTTATATGTTGTCTGGTGTGCACAACACATTTTCACCACCTCTGCCTTATTATTCTCTTTTCCTCCTCCTGAATTTCTTCCTTCGCATATCATCACATGTTTAAATGCTCATATTTTCATCATGCTCATAAATTTCCATGACCCTGTTCAACCCCAACATTGTTCTTTCAAAAAATCATATGATTCCCTTCCATGCTCAGTGCTCCTTTGTTCTTTACAAGAGAACCTTTCATGATTACACTGTTTTTTCAATGAATGGTAAATACATTGGGCAACTGTGACAGATAAGTTTCATCTTCAGTATTTTCTCTGTATGTTACTTATAGATATCAATAAATTTAAATGTGAAATAAACATATAGGATATAATTTATAATGTAGGGTCATGGGGAAAAAGCACATAATAAAATGGTACATAAATGTAATTACTAAAATTAACTTGCATACAATAAAATGTTGGCTATAATTACAACATGGATTTGCATTTTCATGTTATGTATAATTTTCTTTCTTTCTTCAAAGTTATATTTCATACATTTTTGTTTTTTTTTTAAATGAAGTGCTTGAAGAGTTTCTTTACTTTGTGATTAAGTGAGATTTGTGTGGGAATTGTGTGGGAATTCATAGAAGCAATCATTATAATTATTGATCAGCAACAGTAGTGAATGTTAGGTGTGGTTCTTGCCCTTATGTATAATATTCTGGTTGGACACGTAAAAGTGGGGCACAAAAACCTGACCCTGTGTGACAGCCCAACCTGACAGTCACATGATGGGATTCTGAAGTTGCAGGCATGGAGATGGACTGGGTTGGTGGGCAGTGGAGCAGGAGCAAATCCCTTTCTAGGCTAAGTTACACCTTGAAGTTAAGGTGTTAAGCAACACCTTAAAGTTACACCTTGAAGTTAAGGTGTTAAGGTGTTAAGTTACACCTTGAAGACAAGGAAAACATGGAACAGACTCAGAATGACATGTTTGCTCCTATAGAGACCCAAACTGGGAGAATCTTGATAATTCACAAATTCCAAATACAATGGCTAAAAATGAGAAGTATTTTGGTTTCCATGAAGGGAAGGGATTGAGAGTGACAAAGCCACAAATATTCTCTTCTGCCTCAAAAAAGTTATAAAATACAATATTATCTCACAGTGGTTTGGCCTGTGCATAATTTATCAAAAGTTCCTACACATGTGATTCATCTTCTCAAATACTGCTAATTGAGAATAAACTGTAAGGTCATAATATGTGCTCATAATATTAATTTCTAGACTAAATTTAATGAAATCACTCTGTTATCTGTCCTTCAATAACTAGCTAGTCTCCAAATTCTATATTCTTTTTGCACTGCCTTCATTGGGTTCCAATCCACAGTGTGGAAGTTTCATTTATATTCTCTTTTTTTTTTTTTTTTTTTGCTTTTTTTTTTTTTTAATTTATTTTTAGCATAACAGTATTCATTGTTTTTTCACCACACCCAGTGCTCCATGCAATCTGTGCCCTCCCCAATACCCACCACCTGGTTCCCCCAACCTCCCATCCCCCCGCCCCTTCAAAACCCTCAGGTTGTTTTTCAGAGTCCATACTCTCTCATGGTTCACCTCCCCTTCCAATTTCCCTCAACTCCCTTCTCCTCTCCATCTACCTTTGTCCTCTATATCATTTGTTATGCTCCACAAATAAGTGAAACCATATGATACTTGACTCTCTCTGCTTGACTTATTTCACTCAGCATAATCTCTTCCAGTCCTGTCCATGTTGCTACAAAAGTTGGGTATTCGTCCTTTCTGATGGAGGCATAGTACTCCATAGTATATAGAATCAAGATGCCCTTCAACGGATGAATGGATAAGGAAGATGTGGTTCATTTATATTCTCTTTAAGAAAAAGTGCTGATTCTTACAGATTTTGCTACTGTTCATGAATAATAGCCAATACTGTCAATTTCCCATACTCATCCATTCATTCATTCCTCCAAACACTCACAAAATACTTTTAACTACTTACTATTGCCACTATAGTAAGTGTTAAAATATCCCAGAAGAACAGAGTATTTATTCTGTATAAGTTCACTAAGAATTTAAGAAAGGCATGGTGATATTTGAAATATAGACAAAGCAGAATGTGTATATATGTATATTTATAATCAGTAGAGTGCCCTAGAGGTTAGGAAAGGTAATCATATTTGCAGTCAGAGAGAACACAAAAAAGATGGACACCCATGTTCAGCTTTAAAAGATTTATTTCATTTCACCTAAAGAAGAAAGGGACAGAGAGGCTTTTGTGGAAGAAGAAATGACATTTGCAAATCTAACAGTGTTGAAAATAAAATATTACATTGAAATCACAGAAAAGCATTCCCACCAGGACAAGAATACAAGGCACATCTAGTATTAATTAGAAACAAAGGTTTTAAAAATGTGGAAATAAAATAGTGTAATATACAATATACACACAAGCAGGCTTACTGAAAACACATAAGGGAACAGGGGAGAAATGAACAAAAAAGGCCTTTCCAAAAAACCAGACTCCTGTTTTGGACTCATCTCTCTATATTAGTCTCCGAGGAACAGACTCATTAAAGAGTTTCAGGAACACAGAGTGTGAAAAACGTGACTGTTTCCCACCCAGATGTAGGGCAGGGGCAAAAGAAGGGGGCACAAAGAAAGGAATTTCTTTCTGTTTTCCTTCACCTAAATCATTTCTGTTGGGCAGGGGGCACTTCTTGTAAGACAGAACACTGGGGTGATGGAGGAAGTTTTTTGCATGGGACAGAAGGTGGGAGGCTTCCGAGGGTATTCCTTGTGTCAAAGCGTGTCAAGTAAGAACAAATGCAACCACTTTACCATTTTACATTTGTTCAAAACTGAGGCACTAGGGAAGTTGGGACAACATGGCAAGATTACACTTTCATTGGGCGTTTTGTTGTAAGAAAGTCAGGATTGATGCATTTCAATGAGAAATAAACATCTGTAGTCTCACACATTTTTCTTCAGGATTCCAAACATCCCTTTACTTCTGTAGTATCTACTTTGCCTCATTATTTTCCAGAAATCCAATCCAGATATTCAATGTCTAGGGTTACTTCAAGCACATTCATGAAATAGTTGTTGCAACTTTTATAGCAATCCGTTTCTTCTCTATTCTGAGAGAGCTTCTCACTCTCCTTCCCTATGTCCCTCCCTCTCATTCTCTCCCTCTGCCCATCCCTCTCCTCTCTCTTACTCTTCCCTCCCCCACTTCCTCCCCATCCTTGCTCCCATCTTGACAGCACCAAGTGAGGCAGTGTTCTTGATGATACTGATGCAAGTTGTCTGAAATGAGATCATCAAGAACACTGCCTCACTTGATGCTGTCCCTAAAAATACTAAACAAATATGTGTTAGCCTGGGTCTCCTGTCTACTTACCCTTTTTTGTAACACTCACTGTCATTACGTATCCTGACCATCATTTCTTAACAAGAATTCAATATTGTGGATTACAGATAGAGTAAGACAACTTTTGTTTGTTTAAGATGTTTTTCATGTGCTTGAGAGAGAGCAAGAGTGGGAGCAGAGGCAGAAGGAGGTCCCCTGAGCAGGGACCTGAACCGATGCTTAACCAGCAAAGCCATCCAGGTGCCCCATTGGAATATCACTTGTCAGGTAAGTTTCTTTCCTTAAGGTACTTTACAGAATTAAATAAAAATAATCATATGGGCACTTATAAAAGCTGGGATATTTATTCTAAATGGGTTTGCTCTGTCTAAATAGTAGTATATTAGCTAATTCTGGGAAATCATATTTCTCGTACTCCTTAACAATAGACTTTTCAAAAGTTGGAGATTATATTTTAAACATTTTGGCCACTTTTTAAAAGATTTTATTTATTTATTGACAGAGAGAGATCACAAGCAGGCAGAGATGCAGGCAGAGAGAGAGAGGGGGAAGCAGGCTCCCTGCTGATCAGTGAGCTAGATGTGGGGCTCGATCCAAGGACCCTGAGATCATGACCTGAGCCAAAGGCAGAGACTTAACCCACTGAGCCACCCAGGCACCCCCCATTTTGGCCATTTCTGAACTAAAATCCAATCATACCTTTTAGTTGTAATTGAATCTTAGTTTTAAAAATTTTTGTAGTATTGATTCCAACTAGGGAATTTGTTCTGTCATTCCACTCATAATACTGCAGATATTTCCTGTAATTTATTTCTAATTACTTTATTTCAATAGTATTTGTATAATTCATTCCTTATTTGTCTCTGAAACATAGAATATATTGTACCAAATTCTCTTGTTAGTATGTTATTTTCATTCCTGCTTCTTTTTCTAAAGGTTTTCTGACTTAAATTTTATGTAATCTCTCATGTCATATAGATTCATGATACTTTTATCTTTTTTATTTAATTTTTGTACTTTGCTTTGATAATGATTTTTCTATCATTAATATTACAATAGGTATTTTAGTTTTTCACATGTGTTTCTTAAAACATTTATACCAATGCTTATATTTTTTGCATCTTGAGCCATTTTATGTTGTGTTTTTCTGATGAACTGTATTGGTTTTACATTGCAGTCCTAGATCTATAACAGTAACAGGGAATATATTAATATTTATTGGTACAGTTCTTCTTGCTCAGATATGATTATTGTGTCCAAAATACATTTTTGTTTACTTTGTTATTGCAAAAGATTATTATGTTTATCTTTGCACCAACTTTTTCTGTGTGTGGAGGAAGTCACTAAAAATAACTCTCATTTCTTTTAAGATTTTATTTATTTATTTGACAGAGAAAGACACAGCGAGAGAGGGAACACAAGCAGGGGGACTGGGAGAGAGAGAAACAGGCTCCCCCTGAGCAGGGAGCCTGATGGTGGGCTGGATCCCAGGACCCTGGGATCATGACCTGAGCCAAAGGCAGACACTTAACAACTGAGCCACCCAGCCACCCTGATAATTTTCATTTCTGTCAAAGTTATATTAACTTCCTCTTATTTTACCATGGTGCCCATTTTTATATGATTGTTTCTCAAGCTTGAGGATTCTTTGTGTACCTCAATGGCCAAATCAATGTAAGTTATTTTTTTTTCTTTTCTGTAACTAATTCAGACACAAACCTTTAATCATCATCTTGTCCCATCAAACATAATATCTCAAAAACATAATTGAAAAATTATCAACAGCTTTATACCTATTAACACATTATTTGTATAATTGTTTATGCTACAAAATTTTCAAGAACAGATTCACTTCAACAGAATTTAGTACCTACCATGTAATGAAAAATAAAGACTGTGAAGGAAGGACAAGTTGAAATCTATAGAGATACTTGGAATTTAAATAAAACTTGAAAAAAAGTAATATTAAATATACAAAGAGGGATAAGATGGTTCGCTTATTTTTCCACCTTACCTGGCAGTTGAAGGGCTAGACTCTCAGGTGGGAAAATCTAGCTGCCATGTATGCCCACTCTCCACTGTGGCTCTCAAACCTGAACCCTCCATGTGCCCTTTCAACATCCAGACATCCCAGCTCCTAGAAGACAAACACCAGAAATAAGTTGTTGTTATATTTGCAGGTACCAATTAACCCTTCCATTGATGTTTTAGCAGAACACTTACTTGACCAAGTTCCTATCAAGAAAATGTACCATTGTAATTATACATTTAACATACATCTGCAGAGATCTATAGAATATAACAAGGAAAGAAGCTGGATTTTTTTTTAAGATTTTATTTATTTATTTGACAGACAGAGATCACATGTAGGCAGAGAGGCAGACAGAGAAAGGAAGGAAAGCAGGCTCCCTGCTGAGCAGAAAGCCCGATGTGAGGCTCAATCCCAGGACCCTGGGATCATGACCTGAGCTGAAGGCAGCAGCTTAACCCACTGAGCCACCCAGGTGCCCCAAGAAGCTGGATTTTTGAAGGTTGTATTAGACCCAATCATAATATCAATTGCCTTGATCAATTAGGCTAGGAAAAAAAGTTGCTAAAATAATTTATTTAAATTTTTCCTAAATTTCTTGATTTAATGAATGATTGACCATACTCCCTGCCCCCGCCCCGCTATCACTCCCTTTATGGTTAAAAGAGACACAAATATAGAAAGACACAACTGAACGTTGGAAACTGACTTTATTCTTGTGGGGATGCCAACTGCCAGAGCACTCAGGGGCCTCCTATTCTTGATTCTTTATATTGGCCTCTTTGGTGATGTCCTTGGAAATACCGTCATTATCACCTGAATTCTCCTGGATTACAGGGTTTGGCCACCCATGTATTGCTTCCTCATAATCTCTCTCTTAGTGAGCTATCAACCAGCTCTGTACCATACCCAAGATGTTGCCCAGCATCCAGTCGAAGAGAAAGTGATGGTGCATGGTTCACGCAGTTCTCTTTCTCCTTCCTTTCCAGATACACTGAGTTTATCCTTTTTGCCATCATGTCCTATGATGGCTATGTGACCTTTCACAACCCCCTTCAGTTCTTTGTGATTATGATCAGCTGACTCTGTGTGCATCTTGTTATCCTCCCATGGGTGGGTGGTTTCTCCTCATTCTTCCATCCACTCTCCTTAAGGCGGGCTGCCACACTGTGGTCTCAATGTGACCAATCACTTTTTCTGTGATAGTGTTCCCCTCATCCACTTGGCCTGTGTTGGCACCTGTGTCTTTGAACTCTTGGACTTCCTCAGCGCCCTTGTCCTTCTCCCCAATTCCCTCTCTTTCACCTGGTCTCCGATGTTTACATCATCTCCACCATTCTGAAGATACCCTCAGGACAAGGTCAACGCAAAGCCTTTGCCATATCTGTCTCTCAGTTCACTGTGGTCTCCATGGGCTATGGAATCTCCATTTTTGTCTATGTCAAGCCCTCCAAGAAGACCAGCTTGCATCTTAAGAAGATCCTCTTTATCATCTCTAGTGTCATCATGCCTGAATCCCTTCCTCTTCAGTCTACAGAATAAAAGGATAAAAGGTGCATTGAAGGGCAGCTTGGTCAAGGGCCAGAACTTCCTCAAGCACATGAGGCCCAAGTGACATGATCTTTGAGAATCATGTTACTCCTGGGATCTTCAGATCCATCAATGATTCCAGCAATGTCCCATGATCTATGTAAGTCAATGATACTGTGAGTTGTGAAAGTCTTTTAACTTAATAATAAAATTTAATGGTTTCCTGTCCATGTTAGATTTCAAAGATTTTGTTACAATAATTAAAATTTGCATTTGTAGGTGGTAATAAAGGTAATGGGTAGGAGGAATAGAAGTAGTAGTATTCATGAAAAACTTGATTTCAGATATCACTGGGTTGGAAATGCATGTATTATATATGATAGATATAGAAAAGAAAGGTTTTAGAACACTTTTGCACACACACACAAAAGAACACTTTTGCACAAAAATACACACAGATACACAGGAATTCCACCTTGGAATAGGATTCAAATGTTTTAATAGGATTCAAATTTTATCTGACATTGGAATAATAATTTTGGTTTATTGTTCATTTCAGTCCAACTTTATTTATGTCATTTCTATTTAAACTAAAGCTTCTAAATAAAGGACTTAAAGATATATATATTTCAGTTTCTTTGAGTACAAGTATCTTATAACTTAGCGTTACCATTAGGAAAATCTACTACCTTTGAGGGAAGGCCTATGGGATAGATGATAACTACAGAGCCAATACATGGAAAGAACAAATAATGGGTATGGATTTATCAGTGACAAAGAGTGGAACATTTTTTGCATAAGCCAGGAAATAATCATTTGACAACTGGTAATTTTAGAAATTCTGATTAAGAACAAACCACGTTCATATCAGCTCCAGGAAATTTTCTGTACATACAAGCTGCCGATTAGAAATGGCAGAGAAATGTGAAATTGAACATGAAGAAAAATTCATATGAATCATCTGAACTGAAGAACAGAGGAAAACAAAGAAAGGAAGATGTGCAGAACCAAAGAGGGACTTGCAACAACTTGACACATTTCATTCTGTGTGTATTTATAGTTGCAGAGTAGAAAAAGGAGAACTAAGGGAAAACTGTGAAGAAATAGTGATTGAATAATCCCCAATTCAGATTATAAAAGAGACAGATTTCCACCAAAGGGGGAAAAAAAAAGGATAGGAAAACTCAATCAAGATCTTTATAAATTTAACCACATTGAAGTACATATTTGTCAAACTGCTATGAACCTACACTAAAGATAAAATTTGCAAGTAACCACAGGCATAAAGGGCATATTGAATACTGAGAAGAATGGCTAAAAGTCATCACTGAGTGTCCATCAAAATCTGTAGACAGATCACAAGAAAAAGACACACTTTAAGGACTGAAAAAAAGAAAAGAAAAACAAAGACACACTCTGGAACTCAACATCAATAGCCTTCATGAATTATAACAAATAAACACTTTCTGAATTAAAATAAAACAATAAAAAATCAGAAATAATTGATCACCAGCATATGTGGATGACAGGAATGTTAAAGGGTATCTTCAGGCTGATGGGTAATTATTCCAAATGGGAAATAGATTCATTAAGTTGAGTAAAAAGCACAAGAAATTGTTAATAAGTTTGAAATATGAAATATTTTGCTTTCTGTTCATCATGGCATTTAAGAAACACATATAAACATAAAAAGCATAAAATTCTTAATGTGCAAAGCAGAATATAGATGATAAAGTTGACTAATGATTACCATATTTGGGAATGGAAATAGGACAAGAAAGTGTAAGCAGGGTGCAGGAAGGGGACCCTCATGGCAGTTTTGGAGGGAAGAAGAGGCAAGGAGGAAATATGGAGTGTATAATGACACCATGTAGAAGAAATGGCAGGGAACAGTAGAATAATATGCCATTAGAAATTGAAAATAAAAAGTAAAATAATGTGTCATTAACAACAACAACAACAAAGACAGGACAGGATAAACTGAGGAAGAATAGTAGAAATCAGGATGAAGGGAAAATAAGTAATCAGGTAGATTCAAACCTGAAATAAAATTTAATTAAATAGGAATGGATGTAAAGCACCAAACACCAAATAAAAACAGAGATTGTCAGTCGAATAAAAAAGAACTTGATTTACACGTTCTTCAAAAATGTAATCTAAGGAAAGATGCCCATAAAAAATAAAGTTTAGAATAAAGAAGATATTCTACAGGCATAGTAAGCAAAAGTGTAATGGAATAAACAGTGATATTTACCAAATACATTTCAAGGTGAAGATTATTGCAAGCGTTAATCAAAAGTATTATATAATGGAAAAAGGAGAGAGTTCCAAGAATATATTATTATTACATAATATTCCAAATTATGTAACAATGTAACACAGCATCTAGCTCATAAAGCCAAAATTTATAGAACTGCAGGGAACACTCGCTGACCCACAATTCTAGCTAGAGATTTTTAAATGCCCTCTCTCAGTGACTGATAAATACTAAGTAATTACCCATAAAATTATTAGTAAGCATAGAAAATTTCTAAATATGTCAATATGATCTGATTAAACAGCAAACAATACACTATCTTTAGAACAGCCATTCTATTCATAGAGAAGGAAAAATTGTCCCATGCCTTCTTAGAGTCTCTGTCTGGTCCTAAGAATTAACTTGACATAAACTGCATTAACAGCATACACTTTTCACTGAATTTTTGTACATACATGAGAGCCTTCAAAAGACAAGGAAGACCCTAAGTAGTGACCAGAGCAGGAAAACTCTATGTCTTTCAAAAAAGAGAACAATAAGTTTCTGAAGAATTTTTGAAGCACAGGGTTTTGGGCTACAGGTAGTCAGCGATGGAGAATTAACAAGTATGTTTATACAACCTTTTCCATCCTAAATTCCCTGTTTCTGGTGATGAGGATGTCCCCCTTCCTCCTGGAACAGGAGTGCACCTTTCACGTGGAGTTCTATCTCTTGCTTGAGGAATAAAAGGGAGGGTCAGAGTGCCCTCCATGCACCTGCTATTTCTTAGTGACTTTAACTTAAAATGATCAAAATATGCCAAAGTGGCATATTTTGCAGTGGCATGTTCTTAATAGGAACTGAATATCATTCTCAATGTAGTTAAAAAAATCATATAAAGCATATTTTCTAATATTAGAGTTAAATTAGAATTCAATAAATTCCCTGAGAATTGGGAATTAAGTAAACATTTCTAAATAAACCTTTGGTGTAAGAAAAAATAAAGAACAATAAAGTGAAGGGTGTGGAAATCAGAGGGGGAGACAAACCATGAGTGACTGTGAACACTGGGAAACAAATTGAGGGTTTTGGAGGGGAGGAGAATGAGGGGGTTAGGTGAGCCTGGTGGTGGGTATTATGGAGGGCACATATTGCACGGAGAACTGAATGTGGTGCATAAACAATGAATCTTGGAACACTACATCAAAAACTAATGATGTACTGTATGGTGACTAACACAATAAAAATTTTTAAAAAAGAACCTCATAGAAAACACCTTGAATGTATTTTATCATTGTCAACAAAAGCAGAACACAACATTTGTGCCATATTTCTAAAGGAGAACTTCATAGTGAAATTATAACTTCAGGTGCCTTCCATCAGACTAACAGGCTGAAAATAAACTATGCAAACTTCCACCTAATACACCCAGAAGAGCATATTTTACCAAAAGTAGGTAACAAAAAACAATAATATGGGTAAATATAAAAAGGAAATATAAATATATACAGAATGGAGGAATTCAAGCCAAATAAATGTTGGCTCAATGAAAAAATAAAATATACAAGACCTTCCTGAGGGGGGAAAAAACAAATCACAAATTACCAATATTAGGAAAGAAAATAAAAATTCAGTGTATATTCCACAGATGAAAAGGGATAAATTATTAACTAATTTTCATGCTATTACAAATTGAATTTTAGTACACTAAAACTATGACTAAGAAGAACAGCACACCCTTATTTTGCAGGTAAATGCAAGAGCCCACCGTCTTAAGAGGCACTGTTGCCTCTGGTCTCTCCTGTTGTCAGTCTGAAGCTGAGGCTGGACCACAACCATGGCAAGGTTGGCATCCTAGTTGGGAAGACTCCTTCTTGGGTATGTTGTCCTGGACTGAACTCAGTAATAGGGCATGGTTTTCCAGTTGGTGGAGTAAAGGAACCTTCTGGAGGATTTGTACATGTACACCAAGATCTCTGTCATATTAGAGGTGCTGTTGTGATTTCCTGCACAAAAGAATGACTGAGCTCTTCTGCAAGTGGGGAACTTGGAAAGGGAGACATTAAGTTGTCACAAACAAGGAATGCCAAAAAAGAAGAGAAAGTTGTTACCATAGACATGAGTGACCCAATTCATCTAACATTTGCACTGAAGTATCTGCTTTTTAATTTTTTTTAAAGTTTTAAAAGATTTTATTTATTTATTTGACAGATAGAGATCACAGGTAGGCAGAGAGGCAGGCAGAGATAGAGGAAGGAGGAAGCAGGCTCCCTCCTAAGCAGAGAGCCCAATGTGGAGCTCGATCCCAAGACCCTGGAATCATGACCTGAGCCAAAGGCAGAGGCCTTAAACCACTGAGCCACCCAAGCGCCCCCCATCTTTTTTTAAATTTTTAACAGAGCAACTGTATATTCTCTAAGAGTAACACTGACTGAGTCCACAGATAGCCCTTGTCCCGTGTAAAATTGCTGATAGACATATAAAGCACTATGTAGCTCCAAAGACCAGCAATGAAAAGGGATTTTAGGAATTCTCAAATTCCAAGGAAATAAGACTCAGTGAACCCTTTGAGAACTCCTTCAAAAATGCTAGCCTCGGGGTGCCTGGGTGGCTCAGTTGGTTAAGCAGCTGCCTTCGGCTCAGGTCATGATCCCAGGGTCTTGGGATTGAGTCCCACGTCGGACTCCTTGCTCAGCAGGGGGCCTGCTTCTCCCTCTGCCTCTGCCTGCCTCTCCGTCTACCTGTGCTCACTCTCTCTGACAAATGAATAAATAAAATCTTAAAAAAAAAAATGCCAGCCTCTGTCACCACATTTGGACCTCTGGGTACAGACCTAGATACAGTTTTCTGTAAACAACCTGGTCTTCCCCTCCCTTCTCCACAACTCGATTCAAGTCCAGAGTCAAAACCAAGCAAAGGTTGCACTGGGCCTTGCTGGGGTCAGTTGGCCTGTGGCTTCCCTGAGTCTCAGCCCACCATAGCTGCCTGCAGCCCAACCCCACCCCCTGCTGCACCTGCTCTCTGCGGGAGCACATCCCCATCCCTTGGCCAAGCTGGGGCCCCAGGAAGCTGATGGGAAGGTTGACTTCTGAACCTGGGAGCACAGGGAGCTCTTCTGATTTATAGAAGGCTCAGCGCTGGGGACCCCCATCTATGCTGAGCCCACCTGCATGGTCAGACTGGGCTCAGGCAGTTTGGGTTCTCACTGCAGCCCTGGACTCCTGCACAGAAGTCTTAAGTCCTTGGAGGTGGCAAAACAACTTCTTTGGATCCGTAGGAAAAGAGACACAAGTGGTGACCTTAGCCAGGCCCAGAGGGCTCGGCTAACACCCAGTGGCAGTACCTGTGCCAGGCTGTCTGGAGCTGACCCACCTGTTAGGGCTTATGGACAGCCACCAACGGGTGTGGGCAGAGATGCCTGTGACCAGGAAGGACCTTGCTGAGGGTTAGTTGGAATGTACATGGTGTGCCCTGGGACGTGGGCTACAGTGTGTCCCTTCGTGTCTCACTCCCTACAATTTGGAGCCTCCTTTGTGCCACAGTCCTCATGGTGCTGGGGCCCATGGGCCAGCAATGGGTGCCTCCCTGGAGATGGAGGGGCCTAGTCCGGTGCTGGCAGGCTCACCCTCCAGGCAGTGCAGGACTGAGTGTGGTGGACACAGCTCAGCTGGCCGCCCTGTGGCACCCTGTGGCACCCCGTGGCACTCTGTGGCCTCAGAGGCACAGCAGCTCCAGATCAGGCATCGGGGCTGCTGCTGACCTGCTGGCATGTAACCTACCCTCCTGCCCATCCCAAGCCACCTGCCTGCCATCCATGGGTAGGATCTCAGTGCTCTGCTGCCAGCTCACTGGACCCAGGGCAGGGTGTGGCCCACCTGAAGGGCCCCCCGCCACCCCCCAGCAACCCTGCCCCCACATACAACTTCCTAGGTGTGTTCCTGTCAGCACCTTCTTCTGGGTGCTGACCACCCTTCTGGTCACTGAAGTTGCCACCTTCCAGGGTGTAATGCTGCTTTTGTCACAGCCACTCATACCACAGGGGAGTCAGGGCCTGGAGGGCAGGTGGGACCCTGGGAGCAGAGGAGGGAGAGGAGGAGACCTCTGTCCCACAGGAGTCACCCAGGTCACTTGTGTGTGGATATCAAAGCTTATTTTCTATTGCTGAGGGCCATTTTGTCACATAGAGCTTATCCTAGTCTGTCTTTCCTCTTGACTATATTGATTGTTTCTGATATGTGCTTATGACAGAGTAAAACTACTATAAACATGTATGCACAGACTTTTCTTTAAATTTAAATTCAATTAGCCTGCACAGAGTACATCATGAGTTTTGGGGTTTTGTTCAGGATTCATAAGTTGCAAAGAACACCCCGTGCTCATCCCATCATGTGCCCTCCTTAACACTCATTCCACCCACCTCCCCACCCACCTCTCCCCCAGCAACCCTCAGCTTGTTTCCTATGATAAAGAGTCTCTCATGGAGGACGCTTGAGTAGTTCAGTTGTTAAGCATCTCCCTCACGCTCGGGTCATGATTCCGAGGTCCTGGGATTTAGCCTGCATCGTGCTCCTTGCCCTGTGGGAAGCCTGCTTCTCCCTCTCCCACTCCCCCTGCTTGTGTTCCCTCTTTTGCTGTCTCTCAGTTAAATAAATAAATAAAACCTTTAAAAAAGGCAGTTTTTCGTGGCTTGTCTCCCTCTCTGATTTCTTTCCTTTCAGTTTTCCCTCCCTTCCCCTATAGTTATAAATTTCTAATAAAATTGCTAAATGCCCATAAGTTTAACTGCTTGTTCATAGCCTAAGCACATGCGAGGTTTTATAAGGAACATTATGAAGACTATTTTCAAGATTTTTATAACATGTTACACTGTCACGAGGGGTAAAAGGTCTTTTATATCAAATACTTGTCAATGTTCAATGTTGTACATGGTGTTTTAAGCCATAGGAGATTATGCAAAGCTGTTTATCCCTATGGTTTGAGTTTGCATTTGGTTACTTATCATGATGCTCATATTTTAATGTACTGACATGCTATGAGCTGAATGCTTTTTGAGGGACTCCCATTTTTGGTTAATGGCTGTTTCACCCTTACGATGTCTTTTCTTATGTTTTCTTCTATGACCATATAGTTTTACCTATTATAAATAGGCAGACACTATTTTTTTCATATGAAATGAGATAGAAATGAAATGTTCTTCAATGTTTGCTTACATGTCTTTGTCCACAACCTATTTTTTCCTTTACCTTTCTTAAATTTTTCCCAGTTTTACTGAAATAGCATTGATGTAACATATGTCACTTCTAGGTATATGACAGGATGATTTGGTAAACATAAATTGTGAAATGATTACTATAATAAGGTTAGTTGACACCTCTATTCCCTCAAATTATTACCATCTTTAAAAAAATAACATTTCTTTACATTTTTTTTATTTTATCTTACTTTTTTTCCTATTCTTTTCTTTTTTATTTTTATTTATTTATTTACTTTCTTATTTTATGTTTTAATTTTTTTAATTTAAATTCAGTTCAGTTAACACATAGTGCATTACTGGTTTCAGATGTAGAATTTATTGATTCAACAGTTGCATGTAACAATTAGTGCTCTTTCCATCCAATGTCCTCCTTAGTGCCCATCAGACAGTTACCACCATGCCCCAACTGCTCCTAGTTTAAAACAAAATTTTGAGTATAATTTCAGGATTTAGAATGGGGAGTGTTCCTCCAAGAATTCTAGCTTTATTTATTTATTTATTCTCACAACATTATCTGCTTCAAATCCTTTTAAAATTATGTTCATTTACCACCATATATACATCATTCGTTTTTGATGTAGTGTTCAAAAATTCATTATTTGTGTGTAACACCCACTGCTCATCCCAGCATGTGCCCTCCTTTATTTTATCTTATTTTTTTTAATTTTCAGCATAACAGTATTCATTGTTTTTGCACCACACACAGTACTCCATGCAATACGTGCCCTCCCTAATACTCACCACCTGGTTCCCCCAACCTCCCACCCCCTGCCCCTTCAAAACCCTCAGGTTGTTTTTCAGAGCCCATAGTCTCTCATGGTTCACCTCCCCTTCCAATTTCCCTCAACTCCCTTCTCCACTCCATCTACCCTTGTCCTCTATATCATTTGTTATGCTCCACAAATAAGTGAAACCAAATGATGCTTGACCCTCTGTGCTTGACTTATTTCACTCAGCATAATCTCTTCCAGTCCCGTCCATGTTGCTACAAAAGTTGGGTATTCGTCCTTTCTGATGGAGGCATAACACTCTGTAGTGTATATGGACTACATCTTCCTCATCCATTTGTCCGTTGAAGGGCATCTTAATTCTTTACACAGTTTGGCGACCGTGGCCATGGCTGCTATAAACATTGGGGAACAGATGGCCCTTCTTTTCACTACATCTGTATCTTTGGGCAAAATAACCAGTAGTGCAATTGCAGGGTCATAGGGAAGCTCTATTTTTAATTTCCTGAGGAATCTCCACACTGTTCTCCAAAGTGGCTGCACCAGTTTGCATTCCCACCAACAATGTAAGAGGGTTCCCCTTTCTACACATCCTCTCCAACACACGTTGTTTCCTGTCTTGCTAATTTTGGCCATTCTAACTGGTGTAGGTGGTATCTCAATGTGGTTTTGATTTGAATCTCCCTGATGGCTAGTGATGATGGACTTTTTTTCATGTGTCTGGTAGCCATTTGTATGTCTTCATTGGGGAAGTGTCTGTTCATATCTTCTGCCCATTTTTGGATATGATATCTGTTTTGTGTGCTTTGAGTTTGAGGAGTTCTTTATAGATCCTGGATATCAACCTTTTGTCTGTATTGTCATTTGCAAATATCTTCTCCCATTCTGTGGGTTGCCTCTTTGTTTTGTTGACTGTTTCCTTCACTGTGCAGAAGTTTTGATCTTGATGAAGTCCCAAAAGTACATTTTTGCTTTTGTTTCCTTTGCCTTTGGAGACATACCTTGAAAGAAGTTGTTGTGGCTGATATCAAAGAGGTTACTGCCTATGTTCTCCTCGAGGATTCTGATGGATTCCTGTCCCACGTTGAGGTCTTTTATCCATTTCGAGTTTATCTTTGTGTACGGTGTAAGAGAATGGTTGTGTTTCATTCTTCTAGATATAGCTGTCCAGTTTTCCCAGCATCATTTATTGAAGAGACTGTCCTTTTTCCACTGGATATTTTTTTCCTGTTTTGTCAAAGATTATTTGACCATAGAGTTGAGGGTCCATATCTGGGCTCTCTACTCTGTTCCACTGGTCTATGTGTCTGTTTTATGCCAGTACCATGCTGTCTTGGTGGTCACAGCTTTGTAGTAAAGCTTGAAATCATGTAATGTGATGCCCCCAGTATTGTGTCTCTTTTATAACATTTCCTTAGCAATTTGGGGTCTCTTCTGATAACATAAAAATTTTAGGATTATTAGCTCCAGCTCTTTGAAAAATACCGGTGGAATTTTGATCAGAATGGCATTAAAAGTATAGATTGCTCTAGGCAATATAGACATTTTAACAATGTTTATTTTTCTGATCCAAGAGCATGGAATGTTCTTCCATCTGTTTGTGTCTTCTTCAATTTCTTTCATGAGTGTTCTGTAGTTCCTCCAGTACAGATCCTTTACTTCTTTGGTTAGGTTTATTCCCAGGTATCTTATGGTTCTTGGTGCTATATTAAATGGAATCGATTCTCTAATTTGCCTTTCTGTATTTTCATTGTTAGTGTATAAGAAAGCCACTGATTTCTGGACATTGACTTTGTATCTTGCCCCCTTATTGAATTGTTATATGTGTTCTAGTAGTTTGGGGGTGGAGTCTTTTGGGTTTTCCGTATAAAGAATCATGTCATCTGTGAAGAGAGAGAGTTTGACTTCTTCCTTGCCAATCTGGATACCTTTTATTTCTCCTTGTTGCCTGATTGCTGTTGCTAGGACTTCTAATGCTATGTTGAACAAGAGTGGTGAGAGTGGGCATCCTTGTCGTGTTCCTGATCTCAACAGGAAGGCTGCAAGCTTTTTCCCATTGAGGATGATATTTGCTCTGGGTCTTTCAGAGATAGATTAGATGAAGTTCAGGAATGATCCCTGTATTTCTGTACTTTGAAGAGTTTTAATCAGGAAGGGATGCTGGATTATGTCAAATGCTTTTTCTGCATCAATTGAGAGGACCATGTGGTTCGTCTCTCTTCCCTTATTGATTTGTTCTATCACATTGATTGATTTGCAAATGATGAACCATCCTTGTAATCCAGGGATGAATCCCACCTGGTCATGGTGGACAATCTTTTTAATGTGCTGTTAGATCCTGTTTGCTAGGATCTTGTTGAGAATCTTAGCACCCATACTGATCAGAGGTAGTGGTCTGAAATTCTTCTCTTTGGTATGGTCTTTGCTTGGTTTGGGGATCAGGGTAAGGCTGGCTTCATAAAAAGAGTCTGGATGTTTTCTTTCTGCTTCATTTTTTTGAAATGGCTTCAGGAGAATATGTGTTATTTCTTCTTTGAAAGTTTGATAGAATTCCCCAGGGAATTCGTCAGGTCCAGGGCTCTTGTCTTTTGGGAGGTTTTTGATCACTGCTTCAATCTCGTTACTAGACATTGGTCTATTAAGGTTGTCAGTTTCTTCCTGGTTCAATTTTGGGAGTGTGTGGTTTTCCAGGAATGTATCCATTTCATCTAAGTTGCTTAGCTTATTGGCTTATAACGGTTGATAATAACTTCTGATGATTGTTTCTACTTCCTTAGTGTAAGTTGTGATCTCTCCCTTTTCATTCATAATTTTATTAATTTGGGCTTTCTCTCTTTTCTTTTGGATTAGTGTGGCCAATGGTTTATCTATCTTATTGATTTTTCCAAAAAACAGCTTCTAGTTTCATTCATACGTTCTACTGTATCTCTGGTTTCTACCTCATTGATCTCTGCTCTAATCTTGATTATTTCCCTTCTTTTGTGTGGAGATGGTTTGATTTATTGTTGATTCTCCAGTTCTTTAAGGTGTAGAGACAGCTGGTGTATTCTGGATTTTTCCATTTTTTTGAGGGAGGCTTGGATGGCTATGTATTTCCCCCTTAGGACCGTCTTTGCTGTATCCCATAGGTTTTGGAGTGAAGTGTCTTCATTCTCATTGGTTTCCATAAATTGTTGAAGTTCTTCTTTGATCTCCTGGTTGATCCAAGCATTCTTAAGCAAGGTGGTCTTTAGCTTCCAGTTGTTTGAGTTCCTTCTGAACTTTTCCTTGTGATTGAGCTCCAGTTTCAAAGCATTGTGATCTGAGAATATGCAGGGAATCATCTCAATCTTTTGGTATCGGTGGAGCCCTGATTTGTGATGCAGTATGTGGTCTACTCTGGAGAAGGTTCCATGTGCACTTGCGAAGAATGAGTATTCTGTTGTTTTAGGGTGAAATGTTCTGTATATATCTATTTGATCCATCGGGTCCAGTGTGTCATTCAATGCTCTTTCTTTATAGATTTTCTGTTTTGATGATCTGTCTATTTCTGAGAGGAGTGTTAAGATCTCCTACTATTAATGTATTCATATCAATATGACTCTTTATCCTGATTAATAGTTTTCTTATGTAATTGGCTGCTCCCATATTGGGGGCTTAGATATTTACAATTGTAAGATATCTTGGTGGATAGTCCCTTTAAGAACGATGTAGTGTCCTTCTATACCTCTGACTACTGTCTTTATTCTAAAATCTAATTTATCTGCTATGAGAATCACTACCCCTGCCTTCTTTTGAGGTGCATTGGCATGAAAGATCCTTCTCCATCCCTTCACTTTTATTCTGGGTGTATCTTTAGGTTAAAATGGGTCTCTTAAAGAAAACATATGGTTGGGTCCTGTCGTTTTATCTAATCTGCAACTCTGTGTCATTTGATGGGCGCATTTAGGCCATTCACATTGGGAGTGATTATTGAGAGATACGTTTTTATTGACATTGTGTTATCTTTGAAGTCTTTCTTTCTGTCGATTGTCTCTATATTTCTGGTCAATGCTATTCTTTGGATTTTTCCTCTTTTATAGAACCCCCCTTCATATTTCCTGCAGTGTCGGCTTGCTGGTTGCACAGTCTTTTAAGCCTTGCTGGTCTTGGAAACTCTTTATCTCTCCATCCATTTTGAATGTCAGTCTTGCTGGATAAAGTATTCTTGGCTGCATGTTCTTCTCATTTAGTGCCCTGAATATATCTTGCCAGCCCTTTCTGGCTTGCCAGGTCTCTGTGGACAGGTCTGACGTTATTCTGATGGGCTTCCCTCTGTATGTAAGGAGCTTCTTAGTCCTAGCGGCTTTCAAGAGATTGTATCTCCAATTATGATTTCTCAATTTTACTCTCAGGTGCCTGGATTGTTTTTTGGAATCTATAATCTTGGGGGGATACCGTTATGCCTCTAGTACATGAGCGCCGGTTCCATTTGTGAGATTAAGAAAATTTTCATGAAGAACTTGTTCCACTGTATCTTGTAGACTTCTTTCTTTCTCCTCCCCTTCAGAGATTCCAATAATTCTGACGTTGGAACATTTCACAGCATCATTTATTTCCATGATTCTGTTTTCATGGCTTCTAAGCTGTTTGTTGAATGCTTCCTCCTGATCCTTTCTCTCTATCTGTTTGTCCTCCAGATCACTAATTCTATCTTCTCTCTCAGTTACCCTAGCTTTTAGAGAATTTAGATTAGATTGGAACTCATTGAAACCATTTTGAACCTAATCCCTGGTGGCTTTCAGCTCTGCCCTAACATTGTGAACATCATCCCTGGTGGCTTTCAATTCTGCCTTAATCAATTCTGTTTGGTCATCCATGGCTTTCTCTAACCTAGCTATTGCCTGGATAATTGTTAGCCTGAAGTCTCTTTCTGACATATTGTCTATGTTCTTAGCTTTTAGCTCTGTTGCAGAAGGCCCATTCTCTGTATTTTTCTTGTGTTGGGGATTCCTCCTCCTAGTCATTTTGGAGAGAGATGACTGAACCGATGTAGCTGGATGTATCGACCGTGGTGCTGTCAAGGTGCACCCTGGAATGCTTCTGAGCACTCAGGATTCCCCACCTAAATGAGAGAAAAAAGAAAAGAAATAGAAAGAGAGAGAGAGAGATAGGAAAAATATTGAAGATAAAAGAGAAGGTTCAGCCCAAATGGGCCCCAAGGTAAGATTTATGACATATACAAACAAAAACAGACAAACAAAAAGACTGATAAAAGTATATGATAAGAGAAAATGTATATATACATATATATACATATATATATATACACACACACACACACACATATATATATATATATATATACACAAAAAAAGTAAGAACCTCGTCAAAAAGAACCCCAAGTATAAGATTTATATAAGATTTATGACATATACAAACAAAAACAGACAAACAAAAACACTGATAAAAGTATATGATAAGAGAAAATGTATATATATGTATATATACATTTTCTCTTATCATATACTTTTATCAGTCTTTTTGTTTGTCTGTTTTTGTTTGTATATGTCATAAATCTTATATAAATCTTATACTTGGGGTTCTTTTTGACGAGGTTCTTACTTTTTTTGTGTATATATATATATATATATATATATATGTGTGTGTGTGTGTGTGTATATATATATATATATATATACACAAAAAAAGTAAGAACCTCGTCAAAAAGAACCCCAAGTATAAGATTTATATACTATCAGGGCAACATAAATACACAGAGACACTGGCAGAAGAAAAAGATGGGAGAGTGGTTATACATTCTCAGTGTGGGCAAGGAAGATTATTTTGATTCTTCCTGGGTGTATCTTGATATCTTTATTAAAGGACTCAACTTTCCTAAGTTAAAGGGGGATTAAAAATTGGTTTACCTATAGGGGTAGCATTGATTGGAGAAAGCGGGTTACCTTGAAGTTTAACTCTATATGAATATTAGAAAATAAAAATAAAAAAGGAATAAACTGGACTGAACTAAAGTAAAATTAAAAAAAATTAAAAAAATAGAAAAGCAAGAGAAAAATACAGGTGTATGTATCAACAAGTTCAGGTTAGAAGTTTATTATGGAATTTGATGTATTGGACATCTCACTGTGTGGGTAAATAGGTTAAAAAATTACCTATATAAAAAAGGGGAAAAAATGAACCAGAATAGTGGGAATGAATTAAAAATAAAAGTTGGATCTATGAAGTAGTGGTGGTTGTTCTCTTGTAGTCTTTTTTTTTTTTTTTTCTTTCCTGGTTTGTTTTCTGAAGAAGGGGCCTGCCACATGGGTTTTCAGTCAATGATGTTTCCTGAGTTAAGTCCTCCCGCCCCGCTCAAGGGGGTGGGCTCTGAGGAAATAGGCTTTTCAGGCTTTTGTTCTCTGGAGGATTTTATGTTTGTTCATTTTTTTCTCTCCTTGACAGCTTTTGATGGTTTTTGGAAGTTTAGAGGAAAGCGAACTGCACCCCGACCTCCCTCTCAGAGAGAAGCCTCAGTCTGCTCCCCTTTGGTTGCTGCAGAGCACTTTAAGTTCCCCTCGGCTGCTGGCAGAGCAGATTCCGAGTTTTGGTCTCTGGGGACGCAGAATCTCCCCCTTGTATGCAAAACAATGGCAGCGGCGACTGCCTGGGCAGCTCCAGACCGCCAGAGAGGTTCCAAGCCGCCATCGCATACTGAGATTTTCCCACTGGCCCGTGCTGGGAGTGCCTTGTCTTTCCGGGTCTGAGGGCACTGGGCTGGCGCCTTCACGCACCTCTCTCAGAGGGGAGTCTGGGGTGCGCGTGTCTCAGGCTCTGATAGCACACAGGGCATGCTGCCATCCGGTGAGTCTCCCAGCCCCTCATGGGAGCTGGACCCCATGCATTCTCGGGCGTGCTAGTGGCTCAGGGACCAAGACCTGGTTTCTCTGTTGCACTCTCTCTGGCTCAGCACCAGGGGAGGCTGTCCTGGGTCCGGGGACTTAAGCCCCTGTCCCTAGCCGCCCGGATTCCCACAATTTCCCCCCATGATCCTTTGCTCTTTTGAGTGCTTTCAACCAGACTCCAAGTTAATGCTGGTCCCCAGACACAGGGCACTCTCATATTACGGTATTACTTTCCAATCAGTCGCCTCTGGTGGCTCCCTCCCCCTTCTGCTTATCTTCCGATATCAGTCCGATGTTCCCACTCTGCTTTACCTGCCCACTGGTGTCTTCTGCCCCTGTAGAGATCCAGACGTGTATAATTCTGATCTCAGGCAGATTTCATGGGTGATCGGAGTTCTTTGGTAGGTAATCAGCTCACTTTAGTGTAGAGGTTGAAATGGGGCCTCCTCCTACTTGCCCGCCATCTTGTCTCCCCCCATCCACCTTTTTCGTACTCTGATATATAACTTTAATAAATAAAAAATAAAATACATTTTCATACAGATTACTTAACTTTTAGATCTACAGAAACAGAACAATATTCTTTCAAAAAATTATTTTATTTTTATTTATTTTTATTTTTTTAAAGATTTTATTTATTTATTTGTCAGAGAGAGTGAGCATAGGCAGACAGAGTGGCAGGCAGAGGCAGAGGGAGAAGCAGGCTCCCTGCTGAGCAAGGAGCCTGATGTGGGACTCGATCCCAGTGCCCTGGGATCATGACCTGAGCTGAAGGCAGCCGCTTAACCAACTGAGACACCCAGATGTCCCAGAAAATTATTTTATTTTTATAGTATTTTTTTAAATTGTAGTCAGTTAATAGTACAGTACAAAATTTATTTTCAGTGTACAGTTTGGTGATTTGACAGTTATGTACAAAATCTTGCACTAATCAAAAGTGTACTACTTTATCCACATCAACTATTTACCCATTCCCCAACCCACCTCCCCCTTGGTAAATATCAGTTTGTTCTGTACAGTTAAGAGTCTGGCCCTTGGTTTGTTTCCCTCTTTTGTTTCCATGATTGTTTCTTTATTTTTTTTTTCTTATTCCAAGTATGGGTAAAATCATATGATATTTATTTTTCTCTGACTTACTGATTTTGCTTACTCTAGTACTCTCTAGTTCTATCCACATTGTTGAAAGAGTAAGATTTCATTCTTTGTTGAAAGAAAACATATTCTAGGAGTGCACTTGTGATTAGTGCAGGTTTGTTTTGTTTTGTTTTAGAATGAGAAAAATGGATATTAACTCTTCCTAAATGTTTGGTAGAATCTGACTGTGAAACCATCTGGCTCTGGACATTTCTTGTGAGATTTTTGATTACTGATTCAATTTTTTTACAGGTTATTGGTCTGTTCAAGTGTTTAATTTCCTCTTGTTTCAGTTTTTATACTACTTCCACTTTAACTGAAGCTAGGACACAGATGGAGAGTATTTTCATATTTGGCAGTGGTTCCATGAGAATGTGCTTTCATGGAGATGTCTCTGCCTGGACAAAGAAATTGGTTGGCAAATTTTCCTCCCTTACCTTTCAGCATAAACAAAGAGCCACCTGCTAGAAACAATGGAGTGTCTACACTGGATGCCTAAACTGTTTACATCAAATCCCACACTGCACACTTGTGGAGCTGTCCTACTCAGTCAAGTTTACCTCAGTTCCACTGCAGTGGGTCACTTTCCTCAAGATCAGCAAAAACACCTGCCCACACCATGTCTCCCCACCAGAGATTACTGTGGGTCTTCAGCTTAAGGGAGGTAGTATCAGGTCACATTTAACAATCTCGATAAACAATGACAAAACAAGTAATGAAATGACACTAAATATGTATTTATCAATAATGGCTCTGAATTTAAATGAACTCAATGTTGCAACAAAGATACAGGGTGTCAGGATGGATTAAAAAAAAGCTACTAAAGAATTGTTGAACACCACATCAAAACTAATGATATGTTGGATAATTGAACATAATAAAAAAAGGATAATAAACAAACTAACAAAAAGAAAACAAGACCTATTGATATGCGGTCTACAAGAGATTCATTTCAGACCTAAAGACACTTGCAGACTTAAAGTGAGGGAATGGAGAAACATTTATCAAGCAAATAGATGTCAAAAAATGAGTAGAAAAACTTATATCTAACAATCTAGGCTTTAAACCAAAAACTGGAACAAAAGATGAAGAACACTAGGAGAGACAAGATGGCGGGGAAGTAGGAGGAGGCGCCTTTTCAACCTGTACCCTAAAGTGAGCTGATTACCTACCAAAGAACTCCGATCACCCATGAAATCAGCCTGAGATCAGAATTATACACGTCTGGATCACTACGGGGGGCAGAAGACGCCAGTGGGACGGTAAAGTGGAGTGGGAACGTCGGACTGATATCAGAAGATAAAAAAAAAGAGGAGGGAGCCACCAGAGGCGACCAATTGGAAAATAATACCCCAATACGAGAGTTCCCTGAATCTGGGGACCAGCATTAACTTGGAGTCTGGTTGAAAGCACTCAAAAGAGCAAAAGATCGTGGGGGTAAATTGTGGGAATCGGGGCGGCTAGGGACAGGGGCTTAAGTCCCCAGACCCAGGACAGCCTCTTCTGGCTGTCCTAACCAGGACTTGGTCCCTGAGCCGCCAGCGCGCCGGAGAACGAGTGGAGTCCGGCTCCCGTGAGGGGCTGGGAGCCACACCAGATGGCAGAACGCACCTCGCCTGTGATGCGCGCGTGCCTCACCCTCCCCTGAGAGAGGTGCATGAACGCCCAGCCTGGTGTTCTGGGACTGACGGATTCCCTGGGGAATTGTATCAAACTTTCAAAGAAGAAATACCACCTATTCTCCTGAAGCTGTTTCGAAAATTTGAAGCAGAAGGAAAACTTCCAGACTCTTTTTATGAAGCCAGCATTACCCTGATCCCCAAACCAGGCAAAGACCCTACCAAAAAGGAGAATTTCAGACCAATATCCCTGATGAATTTGGATGCGAAGATTCTCAACAAGATCCTAGCAAACAGGATCCAACAGCATGTTAAAAAGATTATCCACCATGACCAGGTGGGATTCATCCCTGGATTACAAGGATGGTTCAACATTCGCAAATCAATCAATGTGATAGAACAAATCAATAAGAGAAGAGAGAAGAGCCACATGATCCTCTCAATTAATGCAGAAAAAGTTTTTGACAAAATCCAGCATCCGTTCCTGATTAAAACACTTCAAAGTATAGGGATAGAGGGAACATTCCTGAACTTCATCAAATCTATCTCTGAAAGACCCACAGAAAATATCATCCTCAATGGGAAAAAGCTTGTAGCCTTCCAGTTCAGATCAGAAACACAAGGATGCCCACTCTCACCACTCTTGTTCAACATAGTATTAGAAGTCCTAGCAACAGCAATCAGACAACAAAGAGAAATAAAAGGTATCTAAATTGGCAAGGAAGAAGTCAAACTCTCTCTCTTCGCGGATGACATGATTCTTTATATGGAAAACCCAAAAGACTCCACCCCCAAACTACTGGAACTCATACAGCAATTCAGTAATGTGGCAGGATACAAAGTCAATGTCCAGAAACCCATGGCTTTCTTTTACACTAACAATGAAAATACAGAAAGGCAAATTAGAGAATCGATTCCATTTACTATAGCACCAGGAACCATAAGATACCTCGGAAAAAACCTAACCAAAGAGGTTAAAGATCTGTACTCGAGCAACTACCGAACCCTCCTAAAAGAAATTGAAGAAGACACAAAAAGATGGAAGACCATTCCATGCTCTTGGATCAGAAGAATAAACATCGTTAAAATGTCTATACTGCCCAGAGCAATCTATACTTTTAATGCCATTCCAATCAAAATTCCACCAGTATTTTTCAAAGAGCTGGAGCAAATCATCCTAAAATTTGTATGGAATCAGAAGAGACCCCGAATTGCTAAGGAAATGTTGAAAACCAAAAATAAAACTGGTGGCATCACGTTACCTTATTTCAAGCTTTGTAAAGCTTGTCTTTACAAAGCTTTGTAAAGACAGCATGGTACTGGCATAAAAACAGACACATGGACCAGTGGAACAGAGTAGAGAGCCCAGATATGGACCCTCAACTCTATGGTCAAATCATCTTCGACAAAACAGGAAAAATTATCCAGTGGAAAAAAGACAGTCTCTTCAATAAATGGTGCTGGAAAAACTGGACAGCTATATGTAGAAGAATGAAACTCGACCATTCTCTTACACCGTACACAAAGATAAACTTGAAATGGATAAAAGACCTCAATGTCAGACAGGAATCCATCAGAATCCTCAAGGAGAACATAGGCAGTAACCGCTTTGATATCAGCCACAGCAACTTCTTTCAAGATATGTCTCCAAAGGTGAAGGAAAGAAAATCCAAAATGAACTTTTGGGACTTCAACAAGATCCAAAGCTTCTGCACAGCAAAGAAACAGTCAACAAAACAAAGAGGCAACCCACGGAATGGGAGAAGATATTTGCAAATGACAGTGCAGACAAAAGTTTGATTTCCAGAATCTATAAAGAACTCCTCAAACTCAACACACACAAAACAGACAATCATATTAAAAAATGGGCAGAAGATATGAACAGGCACTTCTCCAATGAAGACATACAAATGGCTACCAGAAACATGAAAAAATGTTCATCATCACTAGCCATCAGGGAGATTCAAATCAAAACCACATTGAGATACCACCTTCCACCAGTTAGAGTGGCCAAAATTAGCAAGACAGGAAACGACGTGTGTTGGAGAGGATGTGGAGAAAGGGGAACCCTCTTCCACTGTTGGTGGGAATGCAAACTGGTTCAGCCACTTTGGAGAACAGTGTGGAGATTCCTCAGGAAATTAAAAATAGAGCTTCCCTATGACCCTGCATTTGCACTACTGGGTATTTACCCCAAAGATACAGATGTAGTGAAAAGAAGGGCCATTTGTACCCCAATGTTTATAGCAGCCATGCCCATGGTCGCCAAACTGTGGAAAGAACCAAGATGCCCTTCAACGGATGAATGGATAAGGAAGATGTGGTCCATATACACTATGGAGTATTATGCCTCCATCAGAAAGGACGAATACCCAACTTTTGTAGCAACATGGACAGGACTGGAAGAGATTATGCTGAGTGAAATAAGTCAAGCAGAGAGAGTCAAGTATCATATGGTTTCACTTATTTGTGGAGCATAACAAATGATATAGAGGACAAGCGTAGATGGAGAGAAGGGAGTTGAGGGAAATTGGAAGGGGAGGTGAACCATGAGAGACTATGGACTCTGAAAAACAACCTGAGGGTTTTGAAGGGGCGGGGGGTGGGAGGGTGAGGGAACCAGGTGGTGGGTATTGGGGAGGGCACAGATTGCATGGAGCACTGGGTGTGGTGAAAAAACAATGAATACTGTTACTCTGAAAATAAATAAAAAATTTAATAAAAAAATATAGAAATTTGACACACAATAAAATTTCTTGCCCACACTTCAAAAAAAAAAAAAGAAAAAATACTGTGTTGTTTTCCTCAGATTTTAAAATATAATGTATTTTTTCTAAATAATTATTCTATTTCTCCTGTAAGCTTGTAAGCTATGGTTATCTAATTTTGAGGCAGAATGAAAAATTTACTAAAATTTATATTCCAAATATAATCAAGCTATATAATAAAATATTAATTTAGTTTGTTAGGCTTTATTTATCCAGGTCAGCTTATTACATTTTAATATAAAATTAAATGTTTTGTTTTGTTTTTACAGTATGTCCACATTTAATTCTATGTCTATAGCTTACACTTACCCTTTCAGAAGATCCACACATTTGAGTGAAGAACATACATGAATAACAGAAGGTTGAATTTGCTTGTGTTTTCTTTTACTAATACATATAACTTTAAGGTGAATTAGTCTTCTAAAAATTTTGTATACTCGTTTTCTGAAGTTGGATAACCTTTGATATTTCTTAGTTCCATTTGGCTTATTAAGAAAGTCTGAAGTAAAATAATTAACTGAATCTCTCACTTCTGTCATAAAGGAATTAAAGACTAACTCCACTCATGAAGGCACAAACTCTCATAGAATTTCCCTATATCTGCTTCCCATCTACCAAAACATTTCTCTGCTTTCCATCTACAGAAATAAAGTTAGGATATCCAGGATCAAAATATTTGTCGGGCGTGGGAAGTTGGGTTAGCCTGGTGGTGGGTATTTCGGAGGGCATATGTTGCATGGAACACCGGGTGTGGTACATAAACAATGAATCTTGGTACACTGAAAAGAAATTTAAAAAATAATTATATTTTTTAAAAAAATCTTTAAAATTTTTTTAAATTAAAAAAAAAAGAAAGAAAATCCAAGTAAATATGAAAAACAATGAGTACTGGTACAGTCCTGAGACAGGTATGCATCTTTACAAAGAAAACTTACAGAACCTAGTTAAATCTATTGCAACAAAAAAGGAACTAGGTAGAGATTGCAGATAAACACTTACTTAGTAGAAAAAGCAATAATGATACACATTTCAAAACCTGAGTTTGATTTTTTATTTGTAGACATTTACTTTTCAGAAACATAGCCAATAATAAGCTTATTAAATATGATCAAATTTATACGCTCCATAAAGCTGTGTCATGTGGGTCTTTTGTGTGCATGTGTATGTGTTTTTGTGTGTGTGTACACATATTGCTTTCTAAACATAGAACTAACACACATTCAGAGTATGCTACCATTCCCTTGATGATTTTTTCCAATTCCTTTTTTTAAAATTTCTTTTCAGTGTTCCAGAATTCGTTGTTTATGCACCACACCCAGTGCCCCATGCAATACCTGTCCTCCATAATACCCACCACCAGGCACACCCAAGCTACCATGATCCTCCCTTCCAAAATCCTCAGTTTCTTTCTCAGAGTCCACATTCTCTCATGCTTCATCTCCCCCTCCATTTTCCCCTGATCCTTAAATATAAAGTGTATTTCCAAATATGTTGATAGTGTGGTCATTCTTTCTAGATATATAGACATTTCTGGCAAGGCTAATAGTATAAGTTGATAAACTATAATCTTACCATTTTGGTGATGTAAGGTGAAAAGGCTGAAATAGAAGACATCCCTCTGATTTTTCTTTAAGAAAATATTATGATTAGGAGAAATAAGACGTCTGAATTAATTTCAGGAGTTCTTGGGGAGAACTCCTGTAAGATGGAGAAAATCCTCAGGGAATTAACTAGGACTATTAACACCAGAATCCTAGCTGTACCTATTCCACCTTAATAGGATCAAAGCAATTAGCTAGGAAAAAGAAAATGTCTTAATTAAACTTTGGGTAAGTTTTTATTTTTCCACAACAACATAACTAATAATTTTGTTTCTGAATGGATTCATTTCTTGACAAATATGTTTCCATATTTCTATAGAAATTAAAGTACTAATATAGTTTTACATAATACATTTTTCACTCTGAATATTTAAATCAAAGAATTTCCATAAATTCTTCTTGATAAATACGACTATGAACTATTCACTTTTTTTTATTAATTTTTTTATTTATTTTCAGCATAACAGTATTCATTGTTTTTTCACCACACCCAGTGCTCCATGCAATCTGTGCCCTCCCCAATACCCACCACCTGGTTCCCCACCCTCCCATCCCCCCACCCCTTCAAAACTCTCAGGTTGTTTTTCAGAGTCCATAGTCTCTCATGGTTCACCTCCCCTTCCAATTTCCCTCAACTCCCTTCTCCTCTCCATCTACCCTTGTCCTCTATATTATTTGTTATGCTTCACAAATAAGTGAAACCATATGATAATTGACTCTCTCTGCTTGAGTTATTTCACTCAGCATAATCTCTTCCAGTCCCATCCATGTTAATACAAAAGTTGGGTATTCATCCTCTCTGATGGAGGCATAATACTCCATAGTGTATATGGACCACATCTTCCTTATCCATTCATCCGTGGAAGGGCATCTTAATTCTTTCCACAGTTTGGCGACCATGGCCATGGCTGCTATAAACATTGGGGTACAGATGGCCCTTCTTTTCACTACATCTGTATCTTTAGGGTAAATACCCAGTAGAGCAATGGCAGGGTCATAGGGAAGCTCTATTTTTAATTTCCTGAGGAATCTCCACACTGTTCTCCAAAGTGGCAGAACCAGTTTGCATCCCACCAACAGTGTAAGAGGGTTCCCCTTTCTCCTCATCCTCTACAACATACATTGTTTCCTGGCTAATTTTGGCCATTCTAACTGGGGTAAGGTGGTATCCCAATGTGGTTTTGATTTGAATCTCCCTGATAGCTAGTGATGATGAACATTTTTTCATTTGTCTGGTAGCCATTTGTATGTCTTCATTGGAGAAGTGCCTGTTCATGTCTTCTGCCCATTTTTTGATATGATTATCTGTTTTGTGTGGGTTGAGTTTGAGGAGTTCTTTATAGATCCTGGATATCAACCTTTTGTCTGTACTGTCATTTGCAAATATCTTCTCCCATTCCGTGGGTTGCCTCTTTGTTTTGTTGACTGTTTCCTTTGCTGTGCAGAAGCTTTTGATCTTGATGAAGTCCCAAATGTTCATTTTCACTTTTGTTTCCTTTGCCTTTGGAGACATATCTTGAAAGAAGTTGCTGTGGCTGATATCAAAGAGGTTACTGCCTATGTTCTCCTCAAAGATTTTGATGGATTCCTGTCTCATGTTGAGGTTTTTTATCCATTTTGAGTTTATCTTTGTGTACGGAGTAATAGAATGGTCGAGTTTCATTCTTCTACACATAGCTGTCCAGTTTTCCCAGAGCCATTTATTGAAGAGACTGTCTTTTTTCCGCTGGATATTTTTTCCTGTTTTGTCGAAGATTATTTGACCATAGAGTTGAGGGTCCATATCTGGGCTCTCTACTCTGTTCCACTGGTCCATGTGTCTGTTTTTATGCCAGTACCATGCTGTCTTGGTGATCACAGCTTTGTAGTAAAGCTTGAAATCAGGTAACGTGATGCCACCAGTTTTGTTTTTGTTTTTCAACATTTCCTTAGCAATTCGGGGTCTCTTCTGATTCCATACAAATTTTAGGATTATTTGCTCCAGCTCTTTGAAAAATACTGGTGGAATTTTGATTGGAATGGCATTAAAAGTGTAGATTGCTCTGGGCAGTATAGACATTTTAACGATGTTTATTCTTCTGATCCAAGAGCATGGAATTGTCTTCCATCTTTTTGTGTCTTCTTCAATTTCCTTTAGGAGTGTTCTGTAGTTCCTCGAGTGTAGATCTTTAACCTCTTTGGTTAAGTTTATTCCGAGGTATCTTATGGTTCTTGGTGCTATAGTAAATGGAATCGATTCTCTAATTTGCCTTTCTGTATTTTCATTATTAGTTTATAAGAAAGCCACTGATTTCTGGACATTGACTTCTTATCCTTCCATATTTCCTGCAGTGTCAGCTTGGTGGTCGCATAGTCTTTTAAGCCTTGCTGGGCTTGGAAACTCTTTATCTCTCCATCCATTTTGAATGTCAGTCTTGCTGTATAAAGTGTTCTTGTCTGCATATTCTTCTCATTTAGTGCCCTGAATACATCTTGCCAGCCCTTTCTGGCTTGCCAGGTCTCTGTGGACAGGTCTGACATTATTCTGATGGGCTTTCCTCTGTATGTAAGGAGCTTCTTTGTCCTAGCAGCTTTCAGGAGATCGTTTCTACAATTATGATTTCTTAATTTTACTATCAGGTGCCTGGAATTTTTTTTTTTTTTAGATTCCATAATCTTGGTGGGAGACCATTCTGCCTCTAGTACATGAACGCTGGTTCCATTCGAGAGATTGGGAAAATTTTCATGGGGAATTTGCCCCACTATACCTTCTAGACTTCTTTCTTTCTCCCTCCTCTCCCTCAGGGATTCCAATAATTCTGACATTGGAACATTTCATGACTTCATTTATTTCCCTAATTCTGTTTTTGTGACTTCTAAGCTGTTTGTTCCAGGCTTCCTCCTGACCCTTTCTCTCTATCTGTTTGTCCTCCAGATCACTAATTCTATCTTCTGTCTCAGTGACCTTAGCTTTTAGAGAAATTAGATTAGATTGGAACTCATTGATAACGTTGTGAACATCATCCCTGGTGGCTTTCAGCTCTGCCCTAATCAATTCCATTTTGTCATCCATACCTTTCTCTAGCTTAGCTATTGCCTAGATAATTGTTAGCCTGAATTCCCTTTCTGATGTATTGTCTATGTTGATAGTCATTAGCTTTGTTGCAGAAGGCCCAGCGTCTGAATTTTTCTTCTTTTGGGCATTCCTCCTCCTAGTCATCTTGGTGAGAGATGGCTGAATGGAAGTAGCTGAATGTGTCAACTGCTGTGCAGGCAAGGTGCACCCTGGAACGCGTTTGAGCAATCAAGAGTCCCCATCCAAATAAAAGATAAAAGAAAGAGAGAAAAAAGAAAAAAAGAAAAAGAGAGAGAGAGAAAAGGAAGATAAAATAAAAGAGAAGGTCCAGCCCAAATGGACCCCAAGGTAAGATTTATGAAGTATACAAACAAAAACAGACAAACCAAAAAGACTGATAAAAGTATATGACAAGAGAAAAAAATATATATATATATATATAAAGACAAAACAAAAAAAAAAAGAACGTCGTCAAAAAGAACCCCAAGTATAAGATTTATATACTACCAGGACAAACACAAATACACAGAAACACTAAGATAGAAGGGGATTAAAAATTGGTTTACCTATAGGGGTAGCATTGATTGGGGAAAGGGGATTACCTTGAAGTTTAACTCTATATGAATATTAAAGAATAAAAATAAAAAAAGAATAAAGTAAACTAAACTAAACTAAAATTAAAAGTTGAAAAATAGTCTCTCGAAAAATACAGGTATATGTATCAAAAAGTTCAGTTTAAAAGGTTATTATGGAATTTGATGTACTGGACATCTCACTGTGATGGTAAATAGGTTAAAAAACTATGGACTCTGAAAAACAACCTGAGGGTTTTGAAGGGGCGGGGGGATGGGAGGTTGGGGGAACCAGGTGGTGGGTATTAGCGAGGGCACAGATTGCATGGAGCACTGGGTGTGGTGAAAAAACAATGAATACTGTTATGCTAAAAATAAATAAAAAATTTAAAAAAAAAAGAAAAAAAAAGAAAAAAAAATTATCTATAAAAAAAATGAACCAGAACAGTGGGAATGAATTAAAAATGAAGGTTGTATCTCTGAAGTAGTGGTGGTTCTTCTCTTGTCCTTTTTTTTTTTTTTTTTCTTTTTGGTTGGCTTTCTGGGAGAGGGGCCTGCCACGTGGGTTTTCAGTCATTGATGTTCCCTGAGTTAAGTTCTCCAGCCCCCATCAAGGGGATGGGCTCTAAGGAAACCGTTTTTTCTGGCAGAAAGGCAAATTAGAGAATTGATTCCAATTTGTTCTCTGGAGGTTTTATTTGTTTTTGTCTTTTGTCTGTTTGTTTGTTTGTTCCTTTCTTTTCTCGTGCCTTGTCAGCTTTGGATGGTTTTTGGAGGTTTAGAGGAAAGCAAACTGCACCCTGACCTCCCTCTCAGAGAGAAGCCTCAGTCTGTTCCCCTCTGGGTGCTCCAGACCACATACATTCCCCCTGGGCTGCTGGCAGAAACACGCTCCCAGTCACAGTCCCTGGGTATGCAGGAACTCCTGCTTGTACCCAAAACCACAACAGCGGCGGCTGTCTGGGCAGCTCCAGACCATCAGAGAGGTCCCAAACAGCAATAGAACACTGAGATTTTCCTGCTGGCCCGGGCTGGGAGTGCTCATACTCTCCCGGTCTGAGAGCGCAGGGCTGGCGCCTGCACGCACCTCTTTCAGGGGAGGGTGTGGGGCGCAACTCAGACTCTGGTAGTGTGGCCTGTTCATGTGGGTAGTGCCAAGGGCTGTGGTTCTGCCAGCTGGTAAGGCTCCCCGCCCCTCACAGGAGCTGCCGCCCTGGAACTCCCAGGCAGTTTTAGGCTCACTCGTGGCTCAGGGACCAAAACTTAATTTCTTCACCTCACTCTCTCTGGCTCAGCACCAGGGGTGGCTGTCCTGAGTCCGGGACTTAAGCCCCTGTCCCCAACCACCCCAATTCCCACAATTTCCCCCTGCAATCCTTTGCTCCTTTTGAGTGCTTTCAACCAGACTCCAAGTTAATGCTGGTCCCCAGTCACAGAGCACTCTCATATTGGGGTATTACTTTCCAATGGATCACTTCTGGTGACTCCCTCCCCCTTTTGTTTATCTTCCGATATCAGTCCTACGTTTCCACTCCACTTTACCTGCCCACTGGCATCTTCTGCCCCCATAGAGATCCAGAAGTGTATAATTCTAATCTTAGGCTGATTTCATGGGTGATCAGAGTTCCTTGGTAGGTAATCAGCTCACTTTAGGGTACATTTTGAAACAGCACCTCCTCTTAGTTCCCCGCCATCTTGTCTCTTCCAATACAAATCATTTTTAATGGAAAAAAAACCTTAATAGATGTTTTTCTAAGGCAGATAGCAAAATGGTCAACAAATACAGAAAAAGTGTCAACATTACTAATCATGAGGGAAATGCAAATCAAAACCACAATGTGATACCACTCAACACCTGTCAGAATGTCTATCAGGGAGACAAAAGACAACAGGTGCTGGTGAAGAGGGTAAAAAGAACAATTATGTATACAATTTTGGGAGAAATCCAAAATGCTCCAACCACTATGAAAAACAATATGGAGGTTCCTCAAAAAAAAAATAACAATAAGTCTACCATGAAATCCAGATATTCCATCCTGGGAATATGTCCAAAGAAAATGAAAACAAAATTTCAAAGCGATATATAGTCCCATGTTTATCACAGACTTATTCACCATTACCAGGCTATGGGACAATCCAAATGCTCAATGGATGAATGAATTAAAAAATTATGTAGTCGTGGCACCTGGGTGGCTCAGTGGATTAAGCCTCAGCCTTCAGCTCAGGTCATGCTCTCAGGGTCCTGGGATTGAGCCCCTCATTGGGCTCTCTGCTTGGCAGGGAGCCTGCTTTCCCCCCTCTCTCTCTGCCTGCTTCTCTGACTACTTGTGATATTTGTCTGTCAAATAAATAAATAAAATCTTAAAAAAAAGAATCAGCTAAGAAATTGTTTAAAAAATCATGTAGTGATGAGAAAGGAGCATATCCTTCCATTTCCAGTAACATGGATTCACCATGAACATATTATACTAAATGAGAGATCAGTCAGAGAAATACAAGTAATGTATAATGTCATTTGTATGTGGAATCTAAACAACATAAATCTATATATATATAAAAAGCGTAAAGTGGTAGTGCCAGTGGATGTGTGTGCAAAATGTATGGGGGGTGGATGTCATATTATTAATGGTGTTTAACTGTAAAAATTTGTATTAAGTATTAAATAACAGAAATCTAATTAATAGTATAATGAATTCAGACAATAACATTGTACTATAATTATGTAATATGGTAAATATTACTACTTCATGAATCACAATATAGCATATAAATATACCAGTGTAGCATGCTTATATCTTACACAATATTGTATCTCAAATTTATTTTTTTAATTTATTTTTATTTTTTCAGTGTTCCAAGATTCATTGTTTATGCACCACACCCAGTGCTCCATGCAATACATGCCCTCCTTAATACCCACCACCAGGCTCACCCATTCCCCCACCCCATCCCTTCCAAAACCCTCAGTTTTTTTCTAAGTGTCCACAGTCTCTCATGGTTCATCTCCCCCTCTGATTTCCCCCAACTCACTTCTCCTCTCCATCTCCCAATGTCCTCCATGTTATTCCTTATGCTTCACAAGTTAGTGAAACCATATGATAATTGACTCTTTCTGCTTGCCTTATTTCAATCAGCATAAATCTCCTCCAGTCCCATCCATGTTGATATAAAAGTTGGGTATTCATTCTTTCTGATGGAAGCATAATACTCCACCATATATGTGGACCATGTCTTCTTTATCCCTTCACCTGTTGAAGGGCATCTTGGCTCTTTCCACAGTTTGGTGATTGTGGGTATATGACTTTTGATATATCTACAAACTGAATATTACTCAGCAATAAAAAATCAGCTATTTCCTTTCAGCACTCATTTCTAATATTGTACTGGAAGTTTTTGATAATTCATCAAATACAGCAAAGGAAATAAAATGTATAATTACTGGGAAGGAAGAAGCAAAACAGTTTCTATTCACAGATTACATCATAATCTATGTGGTAAATCTAAATGAACCAACAAAAAAAATGAATTTAAAAAGTGATTATAGCAAGATTACTGGATACAAAATCAATACACAAGATCAATTGCTTTCCCATATACTAACAATAAACAAGTGGAATTTGGAATTAAGAATAATACCATTATTTTATTTTTTTAAACAATACCTTTTTAATTAGCATCCCTCAAAATGAATACTTAGGTATAAATCTAATAAGGTATGTATAGGATCTATATAAGTAAAAGTACAAAAGTATGATGAAAAAAATAAAAATAAAAGATGTCTGGGTGGCATACTTGGTTAGTGGCCCAACTCTTGGTTTCAGTTTATGTTGTGATCTCAGGGTCAAGTTACTGAGCCCTGGGCAGGCTTTGCACTTAGTGTGGAGTCTGCTTGATAAAGTCTTCTCTCTCCCTTCCCTCTTCCCCTCCCACTCATGTGCGTGCTCACTCTCTCTCTCTCTCTCTTTCTCTCTCTCCCACTCCCCTACTGTAAAATAGATAAATCTTAAAAAAAATAAGTAAGTGGAGATATATTTCATGTTCATGGAAAGAAAGACTAAATACTATCAAGATGTTTGTCCTTTCCCACTTAATCTTTAGATTTAGCAAGTCAAATTTGGTCCCAGGAAGATAGTTTGTATATTTTGCATATATTTTACACATAGAGGTAATGTCATTCAAAAGATTGTATGGAGAGGTAAAAAGATCTAGTATAGCCAACACAACCCTGAACGAAAAACAAATAAGCAAACAAACAAACAAACAAGCAAAAACAAAGTCACCTGTCTTCTAGACTTACTATATAGCTGTGGTAATCAAGACAGTGTGGTATTAGTAAAAGAGCAGAAAAATAGATCAATGGAATGGAATGGGAACCTAGAGAAAGACCCCTATGTGACCTGATCTTAGACAAAGGAGCAAAGGCAATACAATGAAGCAAACAGAATTTCTTGAAAACAAATGAGGGTAAAACAACTAAACATCCACATGGAAAAAAAACACAAAACAAAACAATTACAAAAAATAACCAAATCTTGCATAGACTTTGTACCTTCATAAAAATTAACTCAAAAATAGATCATAGCAATAAACATAAAATAAAAAAACTAAAAAAAAAAAACAACTTCCAGAAGATAACAAAGTATGAGAAAACGTCTTTAGCATTGACATTTTAGATACAACAAAGCCATAATTCATTAAAGGAATATATATATATGAAAATATATATACATATATAAAATATATATATAGAAAAAATATATAGATAGATAGATAGATATGTAGATAGATATATAGATAAGCTGGCTTCAATAAAATTAAAACTTCTGTTCTACAAAAGTCATCAAAAGAACTAGATTGTAAGTCACAGAATGATCAAAATCATTTTCAAAAGAGATATCTAATAAAGGATAGCCTGTACCATGATTTGTCTGCCTCTTACCCACTGTACAGGGTTCAGATACTAAGAATCCTTCTTAGTCCCCTGGTATGTGATGCTTTATTCCACTGCTTGCACAATCACATTTTGGCTTCTGAATGGTTGCTGAATTTTAATTGTAGAAATAGTGACACATTCTGTTGCCATGATGCTGGCAGTACTGGAAAACAACCTTTGATTTAGTGAATTTTGTGGTTATTAGGTATCACTGGCAATCATAAAAATGTTGTTTCTTATAATTATCTTGTAAATTACAATATGTGTAGGATATCATAACCTCAGTTTTTCAAACTCAGAGAGTCTTGGATTCTCCCTTCTATCACCATAAATTATTAGTATTGGGACTTTCATCATCAATCATGACCTTGTTTGGGAAATAAATTATATCATTAACTTATAGAGAAAAAAATAAGTTTGGGCACTTGGGTGGCTCAGTTGGTTAAGCAAATGCCTTCAGCTTAGGCCATGATCCTGGAGTCCTGGGATCCAGTCCTGCATTGGGCTCCCAGCTCCACAGGGAGTCTGCTTCTTCCCTGCCATGTTCTCTCTCTCTCTCTCTCTCAAATAAATAAATAAAATCTTTTTAAAAAAGAAAAAAAATACTTTTTTCTTGGATATTTAATTTTTAACTTTTTTCCCACTGCGTTTTATCAGTGTTCTGCACAAGCCATATTAATTTATTATTTTACTGAGACTTAAGAGTGTATGTTCAAACAAGTGTGTGTGTGTGTGTGTGTGTTTGGGAACATCTCCCATTATCATGTTTGCTCTCAGAAGAAAAATTACTCATTAAAAGTTGGAGTTCCAGTAATGAATCCCCAGAAGATTTCCTAGAAGTAGAAGGCATGGACAATAGAACAATTTACCCTATTTCAGAGTCTTCAGTTATTAGCTACTTTCACACACTCCATGGAGTTATAATCTATGTTATGAAGTGATGATGTCAACAGCCAGAAACTATCCTACAAGCAGTACACTGTAACAGAAAGGAAACTCACTTCAAACATATAAGGATAAAGATTTAAGTAGTCTTAGAGTAAGAAATAGTGACAAAGATTATGAAGGTAGTTCCAAAATATATTTGTGGCACATTGGTTTAAAGAAACAGAACAAAATGGTTTGGAAACTCAGTGTCTTGGGTGCTAATAGGGTACTTGATTTTCTAAGAACTTATTACGATTGTATGCACAATGCCCTGTAATCCTCTCAATAAGGGATCAGAAATATTTTCATTTTTCTATTTTTAAATGCAGAAAATGAGGCTTAAGTGACCTTCAGTTGTGGTATCAGAGCTCTAATCTGGAATTTTTTTTTTTAATAATCATGCTTGCCACATAAATAGAAAATCAAAGGCATGATATTTGGGATAAGAAAGGTAGACATTATATGAAATTTTCCATTTAAAAATAGTAAGATAAGGAAAACCATCAGTTGAATTTTTTTTGTTTTCTTACTATGCATACATAATCCTTTTTATAGTTTAATTTCAACTGGTCAAAAAAAATCATAAAATACAACACTTAAGGGATAAAAATAGCTTTGACTGGGTCAGCTGGGTGCCTCAATTGGTTAATCTTCAGACTCTTGGTTTCTGCTCAGGTCATGATCTCAGGACCATGGAACCAAGCCCCCTGTGGTGCTCTGTGCAACAGACCAGAGTGAGCTTAAGATTGTCTCCTTCTCCGGACATCTGGGTGGCTCAATGGGTTACACCTCTGCCTTTGGCTCAGGTCATGATCTCAGCATCCTGGTATTGAGCCCCTCATTGTGCTCTTTGCACAGCAGAGAGCCTGCCTCCCCAGCTCTCTCTGCCTGCCTCTGTCTACTTGTGATCTCTCTCTCTGTCAAATAAGTAAATAATCTTAAAAAGATTCTACCCTTCTCTCTCCATCCCTCCCCAACTGCTTGCATGATCTAAATAGATAAATAAATAAATCTTAAAGCAAAAAAATAAATAAACACACATTTTCCCCAAATTTAGGTTGCCAAGTTGACACATACATTATATTTTAATTAAACAATTAGGTAAAACATGACATTTATTTCAATAAATAAAGACTACAAGGGAACTTGACATTAAAAGAAGAAAAAGAAAAATGCTGGGGTGCCAGAGTCAGTGACTGCTGGTTTTGGTTCAGGTCATGATCTCAGAGTCCTGAGATAGAGATAGATTGAATAAGACTCTCTCTCCTCTGCCCCACCACCACTCTCACACTTTCTTTGTCTCTCAATTAAATAAATAAATCCTTCTAAAAATGTTAAGACCCGCTCTATTTATTAAATTAACAAAATGCATATATGCTTTGAGGACAGTGTTGAGTTCAGCAAAGATACAATGAACTATTGTCACTGTTTCTCCCCTCCCCCATGCTACAACTTCATTTAGAGTTTCCCTTTTTGACATGTACACCTGGTGAATTTTCTCCATTATTCATGACTCAGCACAAGTGAGCCTTATAAAGAAGGCTTGCTTTTTTTTTTTTAAATTTAAACTTTATTTTATTTTTTTCAGTGTTCCAAGATTCATTGTTTATGCACCACATCCAGTGCTCTAAGCAATACATATCCTCCTTAATACCCACCACCAGGCTCACCCATTCTCCCATTCCCCTCCCCTCCAAAACCCTCAGTTTGTTTCTGAGTCCACAGTCTCATGTTTCCACTCCCCCTCCGATTTTCCCAAACTCACTTCTCCTCTCCAACTCCCAGTGTCCTCTGTGTTATATTCCTTATGCTCTATTCCCCTGTGCTGTAGTTAGAAGTCAGTGTGCCCTGTTTATTTTTTTAACATTTTATTTATTTATTTGAGAGAGAGAGAGAGTCAGGGAACACAAGCAGAGGGAATGTGAGAGGTAGAAGCAGGCTTCCTGCTGAGCAGAGAGCCCAATGTTGGGCTCGCTCCCAGGACCCTGTAATCATGACCTGAGCCAAAGGCAGATGCTTAAGGACTGAGCCACCGAGGCACCCCCAGTGTGTACTGTTTAATAAGTAAGATGATGATATTTCTATGGATAGCCAATGTTCTCTCTACAGTCTAAACAAATTATTTAATGACTGTCAAAAAACATGTGAGAAAATAAAATACAACTTACAACAAAAGAGATAGCTTTTAAGGTCTTGCATCAAAGGAATGGAATTTACAGCAAGGTAAGACAGTTTTCAAGAAAGGATTGATGTAGAAAGTGGCAATTGACTTGAGCTTTGCAATACTCACATAAAACACATTTCTGAGAAACGAATTGTGAAATAGCACATGTTTGAGGGGCTGTAGTGACATATTCAAAATACTAGAATTGGACAGATGGGTCAGGAATCAGCTTACAGCAGAGTTGAATCATAAATTATAATTTCATAGACTGCATAAAGGGTAAAGAGTATGCTATGACATTTGATTAGTAACGAAAATGTGTACAAATATCACATAGTAATTATAAAATATAGAGTCTGTGTGAAACTATGGGATTCAAAAACCTACCTTGAAATTTCAACTCCACTTTTTTCATAAGTTATACTTACATATATTTTTAATAAAGAACTTATATGTAGCAATATTTCAAAAAATAATATAATCTGTTGGGGCCCCTGGGTGGCTCAGTACTTTAGCATCTACCTTCAGCTTACATCATGATCCCAGCATCCTGGGATTGAGCACCGCAACAGACTCTCTGCTTAGCAGGGAGCCTGCTCCCCACCCCCTCTGCTTGCCTCTCTGCCTGCTTGTGATCTCTGTCTGTCAAATAAGTAAATAAAATCTTAAAAAAAAAAAAAAAGAATATAATCTGTTAACATTAGTCACTAAAAGGAGGGTCACAAAAGGGTGTCAGTAGTGAATGAAACTGTATATTTGCAATAATTCTGACATAGTTGTAGTTAATTAAGTTACTAGTGCCAATTTTTAGACTCAATTAAAGTATAAGATTCTGTCTACTGGCATCTCAAGATAGTATCTTTTGCCTTTGGGACACTGACAATCTTCCTAAGACTCTCTTCACAGCTCCATTCACTTCCTTGTTCCTCAGACTATAGATTAATGGGTTCAAAGCAGGATTGATGACAGCATAAAATAAGGAGATTAATTTATCACCCTCAGCTGAATATAGAGATTTGGGTCTCATGTACATGAACATACCTGTCCCATAATAAATGGTCACCACAGTCAGGTGAGAGCTACAGACAGAGAAAACCTTTTTCCTACCCTCTGCTGAATGCATCTTCATCACAGCAACCAGTATGCAGAGGTAGGAGAGAGTAATAAGAAGGAATGGGAGCAAGAGGGTACCAGATGCACCTATCACCATCAGGGTTACTTGCAGGGATGTATCAGCACAGAACATATGAAGAAGAACAGGTGCTTCACAAAAAATATGGTCAACAATGTAAGGGCTACACAAGGGAAGTATGGTGAAGTAGAGGGGCACCACTGAGGCAAAGAAACTGATGGTCCATGCCCCTACAGCAAGCTGCACGCACACAGACCAGTTCATGATGAGCAGGTATCGTAGAGGGTAACAAACGGCCACATAACGGTCCAGAGCCATGATGGCCAGAATAATGCACTCAGCTGCTCCCATTAACAGGGAGATGTAGGTCTGGGCAAGGCAGAGTTCATATGAGATAATTTTCTTGGGAGCAAGGAGGTTGAAGAGCATCTTGGGGACCACAGCTGTGGTGTAAAATATGTTGAGAAAGGCCAAGTGGCAGAGGAAAAAATACATGGGTGTCTGGAGACAGGGATCAATTACCACCAAGATGATAATAGCTGTGTTTCCAAAGAGATTGACCAGGTAGACCCCAGAGAAGAGGAAGAAGAGAGGGATCTCAGCCTGAGGATGATTAGAAAATCCAACAAGGACCAACTCAATGATGAAGCTGGAATTTTCCTGAGCCATGCTGGGTGCCAGTGATAAGCTAATGATACAAGCAGGAGAAGAATAACGTTCTTTAAGGACATATAATCATAGTCAAATATCAAAGAAATAATGTTTCTTTAACGTTAAAATGCTACTAAGGAGATTGTATTTAGTAACTTCCCAGGCTAAATTTTCTTTTTTCTTTTTTTTTTTGAAAACTTTCTTTAAGTGAAATTTGAAAAACATAATCACATATACTAGAATAAAATAAATTTCGATTTGATTTTTTTTTCAGAGAAAAACAAATTCCAATTTTAATTCCAAAAATGTATGAACGCACACAAATGTACATATGCACATATTGGTTAAATTTGCAATATCAATATGTGGCAAAGATGGATGTAGAACTTGGATAATTCTGATAATCTGATTGTCATCCCCATATTTGCCACTTCTCATGTTTCTATTTAGAAGTGAAAGGCTCATTAGGATGCACACATTTGTTCATTCATCAAGGTATGTTGTGTAGCTTTGATATTTAGATAATTTAGTTACATATTAGTTTAGACTTATTTGTGATCTGATCTCCACCACCAACTCACAAATATAGGCATGTGGAATAAGCTCTTCCAATTATATTAATCTTCACTAGTTTATATTTTTTTCACTAGTTTATATTTTTAAAGCAATGAATCTCAGGCAGGAATAAAAACTTTCTGCCTCAGATAATGGGCTATCCATTCTCTTCTCAAAAAATGTGTACACAAATTATTCTTTTTTCTTTAACAAACTCATTTTCCCTCTTCTCAGAGTTGTATAAATATAGAATATGTGCCACACCAGCTCACACCCAATCACACTTTGTTTTCATGTATTCCCCTTGCTTTCTCCAGGTTGTGTTTTTGAATGTGGGAATCTATAACCTAATAAGTATTCATGATATAATAAGGTAAATACATTCTTGTGAAGCCAGTTCATCTTGACGTATAGTAAGGACAGTACTAATGACATAGCAGCATATCTAACAGTTGTATTTTCTATTTTGGACAGTGTTATAAATGTTTTATTTGGATTATTTCATCTGCATTATGAGGTGACCTCTGGGATGGTTTTAGGTTCATCCTCATTCTGTAATGAAAAAAAAATAATACTGTGCTACGAAGAATATACAAGTATACACAACTAGTTCGGGCTGATGACACTGAGCCAAAGCAAGGGGACATGATTTTGATTCACACTCTTAATCCATAGCTTTCTTGATTATCAGACAATTATACAACTTACATTAACAGAGATCACGGCAAAATAACTGCATCATCACTATTGATGATGACATTCTGTGACATCATTCTTAGCAATTATGGGCACTTGTTCACAAATACAAGCAATGACATTTCTATAAATCACAATATCATATAGATTTAATCCCTTCCTCAGGATCAAAAACAACAACAATAAATATGTATTCACATGCTTACAGAAGGAAGAAAAATGAGAAAGACTTGTCCAAAATCTAGGAAGAAAATTACTGTTTGGAGATTAGAGTCTTCCCTGACATCTAGTTAAAGATATTTAATAAAGAAGATAATGTGAGCCATCAAAGAGAATGAATAAAAAATGCATAAAGATCTATTTCTTAATTAGCTCAATTCACCTATATGTCATTATTCAGGATTGGCTTGATGTCCTGACTTCACCATTCTCTGCACAAACTTCACTGAAGAGAGGACTGTGCCATGGTTCATGCTGGAGTCAATGATGTCTGGGCTCCATTTTTTCTGCCTCATATTGGAACCATCTTTGCTGACTGCTTCTTCCTTTGAAGTGCAGTAGGGGTTTGAGTGAGATGATGCAGAAATAAGTGGAACTCCTTGTGTATCATTAGGGTTCAGAGCATTTCACACATCTCTGTATTTTAAGATGTCAACAAAAAAATTAAGTTACCAGTCCCTAGGGAGCCTTGTTAGCTTTAAGAATATGTGCTGGGTGTGGGGAAGGGTGAGAAAGGGAGAGAAAAACACAATTAGGTGCAGCTCAAATGAGGAAAAGTCAACTTTTCAATTCCAGTGTGTATGTCTATGTCACTTTGAATTCTCTTTTTGTCTATATCTATTTTAAGTATATGAAATAAACCTAATATTTTACAGACTATTTTCATGAGCTGGATTGCTCACCTATGTTTACTCTATAAGTTTTGTATCTTGACCATACGTGAAATAGTGGCATGCACTGGTGTTTGTAAGCAGGATGACAGACACAGTGCTGGGCAAGCTTTAGGAAACTGAGGTAAAAAAATTAATAGATATTTGGTATTCATGGATGAGAAATACATAAACCTGCAGATAAAATGTTTGAATAAGATTAAGTTTAAATTTCTTAGAAACTGTCAGATGGTTTTCCAAAATAGCTGTATCATTTTAAATTTCTAGCAGCAACGAATGAGAATGGTGTCTGTTATTCCACATCCTCACTGGCAATAGGTATTTTTAGGGTGTTTTTTGTGTTGTTGTTGTTTGTTTGTTTTGTTTGGATCTTACTCATTCTAAAAGAGCTGCAGGACAGTGGTTTTGATTTCCATTTACATAGCAACCATAGATGTTAAGCATCTTTTGCTTATTTTTATTTATTTATTTATTTACTTACTTTAGATTTTATTTATTTGACAGAGACAGAGATCACAAATAGGCAGAGAGGCAGGCAGAGAGAGAGGAGAAAGCAGGCTTCCTGCTGAGCAGAGAGCCCAATTCAGGCTTGATCCCAGGACCCTGGGATGATGACCTGAGCCAAAGGCAGAGGCTTTAACCCACTGAGCCACCCAGGCATCTCTTATTTATTTTTTTAAAGATTTTATTTATTTATTTGACAAAGAGAGAAAGAGAAAGGAGAATAAATAAGTGGAGGGGCAGAAGAAGAGGGAGAAGCAGACTACCTGCTGAACAGGGAGTATGATGCAAGACTTGATCCTAGGACCCTAGGATCATGACCTGAGCTGAAAGCAGATATCAAGCATCTTTTCTTATGCTCATTTTCCACCTCCACAAATTTTCTGACAGGTCCACTGTATTTTACAGATTTTAATTTAATTTAATTTTATTTTCTGTTTTATTTTTGCTGAAATGTAGGAGTTCTTTGTGTGTTTGGGTATAAACTTATTTGATACACGATTTGCAATTATTTTCTTCCAGTCACTGTCTTGGCTTTGCATTCTCTTAGTAATATATTTTGCACAGCAATAGTTTTTAATTTTAATAAAATCCAACTTTAAACGTTTTCCTTTCATGTATCATTCTTTCAATGATTTTCCTAAAAAGTCATAATTTTTAAAAAATCATTTAATCTTTTTTTCTCTAGAAGTTCTATAATGTTACACTTTATTCATTTATTTATATTTGTTTGTTTGCTTTAAGTACTTCTAGAAAAATGTAAATTGAGTGCCCAGAATTTTATTGCATATTTATATTGAATCACTTCAGTACATTTTGTTGAAAGGACTACCCTTCCTCCATTGAGTTGCCATTAAGCCATTGTTAACAATTAGCTAACTGTAACATACAGGTAGGTGTGTAGTACTGGGCTCTCTATTCTGTTTTAGTGGTCTATATGCTTTTACTTTACCAATGCCAGATCATCTTCTGTCATTGTAGAAAGTAGAATGTAGGATTCTGTAGCTTTATAATAAGTCTTGAAAGCAGTTTGTTCAAATTATCCAGGGTTTTGTTTTTGTTTTTGCTTTTGTTTTTGTTTTTTGTTTGTTTGTTTGTTTGTTTTTAAGATCCCATCCATTCACCTGACAGAGATCAAAAGCAGGCAGGGAGGCAGGCAGAGAGAGAGAAGGAAGCAGTCTCCCCACTGAGCAGAGAGCCCGATGTGGGGGCTCGATCCCAGGACCCTGAGATCATGACCTGAGCTGAAGGCAGAGGCTTAACCCATTGAGTTACCCAGGTGCCCCATCCCCTATATTTTTAAATTCTAACTTTTCAAGGCTGGTATTTAGGAGAGCAAATGAGGGTTGCATACTGATCTTGTACTCTACAACCCTGATAATCTTTTAATAACATCAGAGTTCTGAGATGAGCTAAGAACCAGATGTCTAGTTCGTCCACTAAGGCTATAGTGCAAACTGGAAAACAAACAAACAAGCAAAAACAAAACAAAGCAAAAACAAAACAAAACACCATCACCACCACCACCAACAACAAAAAACTTTATTTACTTACTGAAATAGTTTTAGCCAAAGGCAAGAAAGGAGGTACCAGCTGTCCCAGTGTTCGTTTTTTCCCATGGAATGGCACTGGATGAGGGTCATATGGATGGATCAGTGTAGGAGGAATCATCTCATTGCTAAAGTACCTACCATTTTGGGGAACATGATCAAAAAGACATGGATATCAATTGACTTGTGAGTGAGTCAGACATGAGCACCTAGAGGCTCTTTTCTCCCTGCCCCATCCTGGGAATGTGGATTTCATTTGCCTTGTGGCTCCCACAGACTGCTCCGAAGACATAAACTTGAGATATGATATGATGTTGGAAACATTTACATTGTTTATGGGACTGAGCCAAGTTAAGTTCTCTTTCTAAGGTTTAAAATTCAGAAAGTGGGGACAGGGATTCGTTCATCTTGCTGCCACATAAGCCAAGCTGCAAATGTATGTTCCCTTTGTTGTTATTAAAACAGTCACTTACCAACCTGGAGTGGCCTGCCTCTTTCTTAGAGGACCCATTTCAGATTACAAGATAACTTCCAAGAGGGTTGTGAACATACTCTCCCTCTCAACCAAGGGCTTTCTTTTTCCATGAGCTCAAACGCAAGGGGAAGGCTGTGTGAAGGGTTAGAATCTGTAAAGGACTAAATGATGAATCACATTGGAGAGAGGGGTCTGTGAGAGCTCCTAATGAGTAAGTGTCTCAGAGGTACCTGAGAAAGAATTTAGCCATGGATCTGATTAAAAGGCCTCTGATTGAAGACACCTGTGCTAGGAACATGGATATTTATAAGAGTATGGTGGTTGGAGGGCCAGAGTATTAACTTTAACTTCCTCCTTATTCTTCTTTTTAAATTAAATTTTTTATTTATTTTCAGCATAACAGTATTCATTGTTCTTTCACCACACCCAGTGCTCCATGCATTCTGTGCCCTCCCCAATACCCACCACCTTGTTCCCCCAACCTCCCAAACCCCCCTTCAAAACCCTCAGGTTGTTTTTCAGAGTCCATAGTCTCTCATGGTTCACCTCCCCTTCCAATTTCCCTCAACTCCCTTCTCCTCTCCATCTACCCTTGTCCTCTATATTATTTGTTATGCTCCAAAAATAAGTGAAACCATATGATACTTGACTCTCTCTGCTTGACTTATTTCACTCAGCATAATCTCTTCCAGTCCTGTCCATGTTGCTACAAAATATGGGTATTCGTCCTTTCTGATGGAAGCATAATACTCCATAGTGTATATGGACCACATCTTCCTTATCCATTCATCCGTTGAAGGGCATCTTGGTTCTTTCCACAGTTTGACGACTGTGGCCATTGCTGCTATAAACATTGGGGTACAGATGCCTCTTCTTTTCACTACATCTGTATCTTTGGGCAAAATAACCAGTAGTGCAATTGCAGAGTCATAGGGAAGCTCTATTTTTAATTTCCTGAGGAATCTCCACACTGTTCTCCAAAGTGGCTACACCAGTTTGCATTCCCACCAACAGTGTAAGAGGGTTCCCCTTTCTCCACATCCTCTCCAACACACGCTGTTTCCTGTCTTGCTAATTTTGGCCATTCTAACTGGTGTAAGGTGGTATCTCAATGTGGTTTTGATTTGAATCTCCCTGATGGCTAGTGATGATGAACATTTATTCATGTGTCTGGTAGCCATTTGTATGTCTTCATTGGAGAAGTGTCTGTTCATATCTTCTGCCCAATTTTTAATATGATTGTCTGTTTTGTGTATGTTGAGTTTGAGGAGTTCTTTATAGATCCTGGATATCAACCTTTTGTCTGTACTGTCATTTGCAAATATCTTCTCCCATTCCGTGGGTTGCCTCTTTGTTTTGTTGATTGTTTCTTTTGCTGTGCAGAAGCTTTTGATCTTGATGAAGTCCCAAAAGTTCATTTTTGCCTTTTTTTCCTTTGCCTTTGGAGACATATCTTGAAAGAAGTTGCTGTGGCTGATATCAAAGAGGTTATTGCCTATGTTCTCCTCGAGGATTCTGATGGATTCCTGTCTCACGTTGAGGTCTTTTATCCATTTCAAGTTTATCTTTGTGTACGGTGTCAGAGAATGGTCGAGTTTCATTCTTCTACATAGAGCTGTCCAGTTTTCCCAGCACCATTTATTGAAGAGACTGTCTTTTTTCCACTGGATATTTTTTCCTGTTTTGTCGAAGATTATTTGACCATAGAGTTGAGGGTCCATATCTGGGCTCTCTACTCTGTTCCACTGGTCCATGTGTCTGTTTTTATGCCAGTACCATGCTGTCTTGGTGATCACAGCTTTGTAGTAAAGCTTGAAATCAGGTAACGTGATGTCACCAGTTTTATTTTTGTTTTTCAACATTTCATTAGCAATTCGGGGTCTCTTCTGATTCCATACAAATTTTAGGATTATTTGCTCCAGCTCTTTGAAAAATACTGGTGGAATTTTGATCGGAATGGCATTAAAAGTATAGATTGCTCTGGGAAGTATAGACATTGTAACGATGTTTATTCTTCCGATCCAAGAGCATGAAATGGTCTTCCATCTTTTTGTGTCTTCTTCAATTTCTTTTAGGAGGGTTCTGTAGTTCCTCGAGTACAGATCTTTAACCTCTTTGGTTAAGTTTATTCCAAGGTATCTTATGGTTCTTGGTGCTATATTAAATGGAATCAATTCTCTAATTTGCCTTTCTGTATTTTCATTATTAGTGTATAAGAAAGCCACTGATTTCTGGACATTGACTTTGTATCCTGCCACATTACTGAATTGCTGTATTAGTTCTAGTAGTTTGGGGGTGGAGTCTTTCGGGTTTTCCGTATAAAGAATCATGTCATCTGCGAAGAGAGAGAATTTGACTTCTTCCTTGCCAATTTGGATACCTTTTATTTCTCTTTGTTGTCTGATTGCTGTTGCTAGGACTTCTAATACTATGTTGAACAAGAGTGGTGAGAGTGGACATCCTTGTCGTGTTCCTGATCTCAACGGGAAGGCTGCAAGCTTTTTCCCATTGAGGATGATATTTGCTGTGGGTCTTTCATAGATAGATTTGATGAAGTTCAGGAATGTTCCTTCTATCCCTATACTTTGAAGCGTTTTAATCAGGAACGGATGCTGGATTTTGTCAAAAGCTTTTTCTGCATCAATTGAGAGGATCATGTGGTTCTTCTCTCTTCTCTTATTGATTTGTTCTATCACATTGATTGATTTGCGAATGTTGAACCATCCTTGTAACCCAGGGATGAATCCCACCTGGTCATGGTGGATAATCTTTTTAATGTGCTGTTGTACCCTGTTTGGTAGGATCTTGTTGAGAATCTTGGCATCCATATTCATCAGTGATATTGGTCTGAAATTCTCCTTTTTGGTAGGGTCTTTGCCTGGTTTGGGGATCAGGGTAATGCTGGCTTCATAAAAAGAGTCTGGAAGTTTTCCTTCTGCTTCAAATTTTTGAAACAGCTTCAGGAGAATAGCTGTTATTTCTTCTTTGAAAGTTTGATAGAATTCCCCAGGGAATCCGTCGGGTCCTGGGCTCTTGTTTTTTGGGAGGTTTTTGATCACTGCTTCAATCTCATTACTAGATATCGGTCTATTCAGGTTGTCAATGTCTTCCTGGTTCAATTTTGGGAGTTTATGGTTTTCCAGGAATGCATCCATTTCATCTAGGTTGCTTAGCTTATTGGCATATAACTGTTGATAGTAACTTCTGAGGATTGTTTCTACTTCCTTGGTGTTAGTTGTGATCTCTCCCTTTTCATTGATAATTTTATTAATTTGGGCTTTCTCTCTTTTCTTTTGGATTAGTGTGGCCAATGGTTTATCGATCTTATTGATTCTTTCAAAAAACCAGCTTCTAGTTTCATTGATACGTTGTACTGTATCTTTGGTTTCTACCTCATTGATCTCTGCTCTAATCTTGATTATTTCCCTTCGTACGTGTGGAGTTGGTTTGATTTGTTGTTGATTCTCCAGTTCTTTAAGGTGTAGAGACAGCTGGTGTATTCTGGATTTTTCCATTTTTTTGAGGGAGGCTTGGATGGCTATGGATTTCCCCCTTAGGACCGCCTTTGCTGTATCCCATAGGTTTTGGAGTGAAGTGTCTTCATTCTCATTGGTTTCCATAAATTGTTGAAGTTCTTCTTTGATCTCCTGGTTGATCCAAGCATTCTTAAGCAAGGTGGTCTTTAGCTTCCAGGTGTTTGAGTTCCTTCTGAACTTTTCCTTGTGATGGAGCTCCAGTTTCAAAGCATTGTGATCTGAGAATATGCAGGCAATCATCTCAGTCTTTTGGTATCGGTTGAGCCCTGATTTGTGGCCCAGTATGTGGTCTATTCTGGAGAAGGTTCCATGTGCACTTGAGAAGAATGAGTATTCTGTTGTTTTAGGGTGGAATGTTCTGTATATATCTCTGAGGTCCATCTGGTCCAATGTGTCATTCAATGCTCTTATTTCTTTATGGATTTTCTGCTTCGATGATCTGTCTATTTCTGAGAGAGGCGTATTAAGATCACCTACTATTAATGTATTCATATCAAGATGACTCTTTATCTTGATTAATAGTTTTCTTATGTAATTGGCTGCTCCCATATTGGGGGCATAGATATTTACAATTGTTAGATCATCTTGGTGGATAGTCCCTTTAAGAATGATGTAGTGTCCTTCTGTATCTCTGACTACTGACTTTAGTTTAAAATCTAATTTATCTGATATGAGAATCGCTACCCCGGCCTTCTTTTGAGGCCCATTGGCATGAAAGATGTTTCTCCATCCCTTCACTTTCAGTCTGGGTGTATCTTTAGGTTCAAAATGGGTCTCTTGTAGACAACATATGGATGGGTCCTGTCGTTTTATCCAATCTGCAACCCTGTGTCGTTTGATGGGCGCATTTAGGCCATTCACATTGAGAGTGATTATTGAGAGATACGTTTTTATTGACATTGTGTTATCTTTGAAGTCTTTCTTTCTGTCCATTGTCTCTATATTTCTGTTCAATGCTATTCTTAGGGTTTTTCCTCTTTTATAGAACCCCCCTTCATATTTCCTGCAGTGTCGGCTTGGTGGTTGCATAGTCTTTTAAGCCTTGCCGGTCTTGGAAACTCTTTATCTCTCCATCCATTTTGAATGTCAGTCTTGCTGGATAAAGTATTCTTGGCTGCATGTCCTTCTCATTTAGTGCCCTGAATATATCTTGCCAGCCCTTTCTGGCTTGCCAGGTCTCTGTGGACAGGTCTGACGTTATTCTGATGGGCTTTCCTCTGTACGTAAGGAGGTTCTTTGTCCTAGCGGCTTTCAAGAGATTGTATCTACAATTTTGATTCCTCAGTTTTACTATGAGGTGCCTGGACATTTTTTTGGAATTTATAATCTTGGGGGGAGACCTTTCAGCCTCTAGTACCTGGACACTTGTTCCATTCGCAAGACTGGGAAAATTTTCATGTAGAACTTGTTCCACTATATCTTCTAGACTTCTTTCTTTCTCCTCCCCTTCAGGGATTCCAATAATTCTGACGTTGGAACGTTTCATGGCATCATTTATTTCCCTGATTCTGTTTTCATGGCTTCTGAGCTGTTTGTTCCAGGCTTCCTCCTGATCCTTTCTCTCTATCTGTTTGTCCTCCAGATCACTAATTCTATCTTCTGTCTCAGTTACCCTAGCTTTTAGAGAATGTAGATTAGATTGGAACTCCTTGAGAGCATTGTGAACCTCATTCCTGGTGGCCTTCACCTCTGCCCTAACATTATGAACATCATCCCTGGTCGCTTTCAATTCTGCCCTAATCAATTCCGTTTGGTCATCCATGGCTTTCTCCAACCTAGCTATTGCCTGGATAATTGTTAGCCTGAATTCTCTTTCTGACATATTGTCTATGTTGATAGCCGTTAGCTCTGTTGCAGAAGGTCCATCTTCTGTATTTTTCTTCTGTTGGGGATTCTTCCTCCTAGTCATTTTGGTGAGAGATGACTGGACAGATGTAGCTGGATGTATCGACCATGGTGCCATCAAGGTGCACCCTGGAACGCTTCTGAGCACTCAGGATTCCCCACCCAAACGAGAGAAAAAAGAAAAGAAAATGAAAAAAGAGAGAGAGAGAGACAGGAAAAAAAAGGGAAGATAAAAGAGAAGGTTCAGCCCAAATGGGCCCCAAGGTAAGATTTATGACGTATACAAACAAAAACAGACAAACAAAAAGACTGATAAAAGTATATGACGAGAGAATATATATATATATATATATATATATACACATATATATATATATGAGCAAAAAAAGTAAGAGCCTCGTCAAATAGAACCCCAAATATAAGATTTATATACTATCAGGACAAACATAAATACACAGAGACACTGGCAGAAGAAAAAGATGAGAGCATGGTTATAGATTCTCAGTGTGGGCGTGGAAGATTATTTTGGTTCTTCCTGGATGTATCTTGATATCTTTGTTAAAGGACTCTACTTTCCTAAGAAAAAAGGGGATTAAAAATTGGTTTCCCTATAGGGGTAGCATTGATAGGAGAAAGGGGGTTACCTTGAAGTTTAACTCTATATGAGTATTAGAAAATACAAATAAAAAAGGAATAAACTGGACTAAACTAAACTAAAATTCTTTAAAAAATTAAAAAAATAGAAAAACAAAAGAAAAACACATGAGTATGTATCAGAAAATTCAGGTTAGAAGTTTGTTATGGAGTTTGATGTACCAGACATCTCACTGTGATGGTAAATAGGTTAAAGAACTATCTATATAAAAAAAAGAAAAAAAAAATGAACCAGAATAGTGGGAATGAATCAATACAAAAGTTGTATCCAAAGAACCATCCATACAAAAGAAAAAAAAAATGAACCAGAATAGTGGGAATGAATCAAAAACAAAAGTTGCATCTGTAGTGGTGGTTGTTCTCTTGTAGTCTTTTTTTTTTTTTTTCCTGATTTGTTTTCTGGGAGAGGGGTCTGCCACGTGGGTTTTCAGTCAATGATGTTCCCTGAGTTAAGTCCTCCAGCCCCCCTCAAGGGGTGGGCTCTGAGGGAAACAGTTTTTTCAGGCTTTTGTTCTCTGGAGGTTTTTATGTTTGTTCACTTCTTTTCTCTCGCCTTGACAGCTTTTGGTGGTTTTTGGAGGTTTAGAGGAAAGCAAACTGCACCCCGACCTCCCTCTCAGAGAGAAGCCTCAGTTTGCTCCCCTGCAGGTGCTGCAGCTGCTGGGCAGCTGGCAGAGCAGGTTCTGAGTCCCTGTCCCTGGGGACGCAGGATCTCCTGCTAGTATGCAAAACCAGGGCAGCGGCGGCTGTCTGGGCAGCTCCAGACCACCAGAGAGGTTCCAAGCAGCGATCGCACACTGAGATTTTCCCGCTGGCCAAGGCTAAGAGCGCCGGGCTTGCGGGCACTTCTCCCAGGGGAGGGTTTGGGGCACGGCATGCTGGCGGCTCAGGGACCAAGACCTGGTTTCTCCGCCGCACTCTCTCTGGCTCAGCGCCAGGGGAGGCTCTCCTGGGTCTGGGGACTTAAGACCCTGTACCTAGTCGCCCCGATTCCCACAATTTCCCCCCCGCAATCCTTTGCTCTTTTGAGTGCTTTCAACCAGACTCCAAGTTAATGCTGGTCCCCAGACGCAGGGCACTCTCATATTGGGGTATTATTTTCCAATCTGTCGCCTCTGGTGGCTCCCTCCCCCTTTTGTTTATCTTCCGATATCAGTCCGACGTTCCCACACCACTTTACCTGCCCACTGGCGTCTTCTGCCCCCCGTAGAGATCCAGACGTGTATAATTCTGATCTCAGGCTGATTTCATGGGTAATCGGAGTTCTTTGGTAGGTAATCAGCTCACTTTAGTGTACAGGTTGAAAAGGCGCCTCCTCCTACTTCCCCGCCATCTTGTCTCCTAAAGTGTCCCCTTTAATATTTCTTGCAGGGATGGTTTAGTGATCATGAAGTCCTTATTTGCTCTTTGTCTGGGACACTCCTTATCTTTCCTTCTATTCTGATGACAGCATTGCTAGATAAAGGATTCTTGACTGCTTATTTTTCCCATTCAGCATATTTATTATTGCATGCCACTCTATTCTGGCTTGCCAACTTTCTGTTGACAGATCTGCTGCATACCAGACCTGTCTTCCCTTGTAGATTGACTTTTTATTTTCCATTTCTGCTTTCAGGATTCTTCCCTTGACTGTGTTTTGGTGAATGTGACTATGATATATCTTGGTAGTGGCTCCTTTTTTTGAATTTAATGGGAACGCTCTCTTCTTCATGGATTTTAATGTCTTTTTCCTTCCCCAGATAAAGGAAGTTTTCAGCTATAATTTTCTCAAATAAATCTTCTCCCCTTTTCCTCCTCTTTTTCTCAGACTACTATGATAGGAATACTCCTATGCTTTAAGGAGTCACTGAGTTCTCTAAATCTACATTCGTCATCCAATAACTTTCCCTTTCTTTTCAGCTTCATTATTTTCTGTAATTTTATCTTCTGTATCACTGACTCATTTCTCTGCTTCACCCACCATCTTTCTTGTCATTCCATCCAGGAGGCTTTGCATTTCAGGCATAGGAGGATTGTTTGTTTGCTTGTTTGTTTTCCTCACTATTTTTTAGTTCTTTTGTCTTCACCATGAGGGATTCTCTAGTGTCGTCAATCCTTTTCTCAAGTCCAGGTAATATGCTTATAATTGTTGTTTTCGGGGAGACAAGATGGCGGGGGAAGTAGGAGGAGGCATCGTTTCAACCTGTACCCTAAAGTGAGCTGATTACCTACCAAAGAACTCTGATCACCCATGAAATCAGTCTGAGATCAGAATTATACACGTCTGCATCTCTACAGGGGCAGAAGACACCAGTAGGCAGGTAAAGTGGAGCGGGAATGTTAGACAGATATCAGAAGATAAACAAAAGACGGAGGGAGCCAACAGAGCCGACCAATTGGAAAGTAATACCACAGTACGAGAGTGCCCTGCATCTGGGGACCAGCATTAACTTGGAGTCTGGTTGAAAGTACTCAAAAAGAGCAAGGGATCACAGGGGGAAATTGTGGGAATTGGGACAGTAGGAACAGGGGCTTAAGTCCCCAGACCCAGGACAGCCACTCCTGGCGCTGACCTAGAGAGTGGCAGAGAAACCAGGTCTTGGTCCCTGAGCCACCAGTAAGCCTTAGAATGCATGGGGTCTGGCTCCTGTGAGGGGCTGGGGCCTTGCCAAATGGCAGAACGTTGCACCAGGCTATCAGAGCCTGAGAGGCATGTGCCCCACACCCTCCCTGAGGGAGGTGCACAAAGGCGCCAGCCTGGCACTCTTAGACCTGAGTGCTGTGGTATCAGAGCTTGAGACACGCACACCCAACACCCTCCCCTGGGAAAGATGGGTGAAGGTGCCAGCCTGGTGCTCTCGGACCCAGAAAGACCAAGCACTCCCAGACAGGGCCAGTGGAAAAATCTCAGTGTGTGATTACTGTTTGGAACCTCTCTGGCGGTCTGGAGCTCCCCAGACAGTCGCCACTGCCGTGGTTTTGCATACAAGCAGGAGATCCTGCATCCTCAGGGACGGCGACTTGGAACCTGCTCTGCCAGCAGCCGAGGGGGAGCTTACGTGCTCTACAGCACCCAAAGGGGAGCAGACTGAGGCTTCTCTCTGAGAAGGAGGTTGGGGTGGAATTTGCTTTCCTCTAAACCTCCAAAAACCATCCAAAGCTGTCAAGGCGAGAGAAAAGAAGTGAACAAACATAAAATCTTCCAGAGAACAAAAGCCTGAAAAATCGGTTTCCTCAGAACCCAACCCCTTGAGGGGGGCAGGAGGACTTAACTCAGGAAACATCATGGACTGAAAACCCAAGTGGCAGGCCACTCCCCCAGAAAACCAAACAGGGGAAGGGAAAAAAAAATAAATAAATAAAAGACAGGAGAACAACCACCACTAATTCATAGATACAACTTTTATTTTTAACTCTTTCCCACTATTCTGGTTCTTTTTTTTAATATAGATAATGTTTTAACCTATTAACCTTCACAGTGAGATGTCCAGTACATCAAATTCCATAATAACCTTCTAACCTGAACTTTTTGATACATATACCCGTGTTTTTCTTTTGCTTTTCCATATTTTTTAAATTTTTATTTAAATTTCAGTTTAGTTTAGTCTAGTTTATTCTTTTTTAATTTTTATTTTCTAATATTCATATACAGTTAAACTTCAAGGTAATCCCCTTTCCTCAATCAATGCTACCCCTACAAGTAAACCAATTTTTAATCACCCTTCATCATAGGATAGTTGAGTCCTTTAACAAAGATATCAAATACATCCAGGAAGAATCAAAATAACCTTCCTTGCCCACACTGAGTATTTACAACCATTCTCTCATCTTTTTCTTCCGCCAGTGTTTCTGTGTATTTGTGTTTGTACTGGTAGTATATAAATCTTACACTTGGGGTTCTTTTTGATGAGGTTCTTCCTTTTTTTGTTTATATATATATATATATATATATATTTTTTTTTCTCTTGTCATATACTTTTACCAGTCTTTTTATTTGTCTGTTTTTGTTTGTATACTTCATAAATCTTACCTTGGGGTCCATTTGGGCTGAGCCTTCTCTTTTACTTTCCTTTTTTTCCTCTCTCTCTCTCTCTCTCTTTTATTCTTTCTTTTTTCTCTCGTTTGGGTGGGGAATCCTGATTGATCAGAAGCATTCTAGGGTGCACCTTGACTGCACCATGGTCAATATATCCAGCTACACACATTCATCCATCTCTCACAAAAATGACTAGTAGGAGGAATGCTCAACAGAAGAAAAATACAGAGGATGGGCCTTCTGAAACAGAGCTAATGGCTATCTAAATACACAATATGTTGGAAAGGGAATTCAGGCTAACAATTATCCAGGCAATAGCTAGGTTGGAGAAAGCCATGGACGATCAAACGGAATTGATTAGGGCAGAACTGAAAGCCACCAGGGATGATGTTCACAATGTTATGGTAGAACTGAAAGCCACAGGGATGATGTTCAAAATACTCTCAATGAGTTACAATCCAGTGTAAATTCTCTAAAACCTAGGGTAACTGAGACAGAAGATAGAATTAGTGACCTGGGGGACAAACAGATAGAGAGAAAGGATCAGGAGGAAGCCTGGAACAAACAGCTTAGAAGCGATGAAAACAGAATCAGGAAAATAAATGATGCCATGAAACATTCCAACGTCAAAATTATTGGAATCGCTGAAGGGGAGGAGAAAGAAAGAAGTCTAGAAGATATGGTGGAACACGTTCTCCATGAAAATTTTCCCAATCTCACGAATGAAACCAGCGTTCATGTACTAGAGGCAGAATGGTTTCCCCCCAAGATTATAGATTCTTGAAAGTCCTCAAGATACCTAATAGTAAGAATGAAGAATTATAATTGTAGGTAGACCTCTTGAAAGCAGCTAGGACAAAGAAGTTCCTTAAGTTCAGAGGAAAGCCCATCAGAATAATGTCAGACCTGTCCACAGAGACCTGGCAAGCCAGGAAGGGCTGGCAAGATATATTCAAGGCACTAAATGAGAAGAACATGCAGCCAAGAATACTTATACAGCAAGACTGACATTCAAAATGGATGGAGAGATAAAGAGTTTCCAAGACCGGCAAAGCTTAAAAGACTATGCAATGACAAAGCCGACAGTGCAAGAAATATGAACGGGGGTTCTATAAAAGAGAAAAAAATATTAAAAATGTCATTGTACAGAAATATAGAGGCAATCTACAAAAAGAAAAACTTCAAAGGTAACACGATGTCAATAAAAATGTATCTCTCAATAATCACTCTCAATATGAATGGCCTAAATGTGCCCATAAAACGACACAGCATTGCAGATTGGATAAAACGACAGGACCCATCCATATGTGGTCTACAAGACACCCTTTCTAAACCTCAGGATACACCCAGACTGAAAGTGAAGGGATGGAGAAGCATCTTTCATGCCAATGGGCCTCAAAAGAAGGCCAGTGTAGCGATTCTCATAACAGATAAATTAGATTTTAAACAAAATTAGATTAATTAGATTAATTAGATTAAATTAGATTTTAAACTAAAGACGGTAGTCAGAGATACAGAAGGACACTACATCATTCTTAAAGGGACTATCCACCAAGAAGATCTAACAATTGTAAATATCTATCCCCCCAATTTGGGAGCAGCCAATTACATAAGAAAACTATTAATCAAGATAAAGAGTCATATTGATATGAATACATTAATAGTAGGAGATCTTAACATGCCAGCTCACTAATAGACAGAACATCCAAGCAGAAAATCAAAAAAGAAACAAGAGCATTGAATGACACATTGGACCAGATGGATCTCATAGATATATACAGAACATTCCAAAAACAACATCCAAAACAACAGAATACTCATCCTTCTCAAGTGCACATGGAACCTTCTCCAGAATAGACCACACACTCGGTCACAAATCAGGACTCAACCGATACCAAAAGACTGAGATGATTCCCTGCATATTCTCAGATCACAATCCTTTGAAACTGGAGCTCAATCACAAGGAAAAGTTCCGAAGGAACTCAAACACCTGGAAGCTAAAGACCACCTTCCTTAAGAATGCTTGGATCAACCAGGAAATCAAAGAAGAACTTAAACAATTCATGGAAGCCAATGAGAATGAAGACACTTTGGTCCAAACCTATGGGATACAGCGAAGACAGTCCTAAGGGGGAAATACATAGCCATCCAAGCCTCCCTCAAAAAAACGAAAAAATCCAGAATACACCAGCTGCCTCTACACCTTAAAGAACTGGAGAATCAACAACAAATCAAACCAACTCCACACCTAAGAAGGGAAATGATCAAGATTAGAACAGAGATCAATGAGGTAGAAACCAGAGATACAGTAGAATGTATCAATGAAACAAGAAGCTGGTTTTTTGAAAGAATCTATAAGATCAATAAACCATTGGCCACACGAATCCACAAGAAAAGAGAGAAATCCTAAATTAATAAAATTATGAATGAAAAGGGAGAGATCACAAGTAACACCAAGGAAGTAGAAACAATCATCAGAAGTTATTATCAACAGTTATATGCCAATAAGTTAAGCAACCTAGATGAAATGGATGCATTCCTGGAAATCTACAAACTCCTAAAATTGAACAAGGAAGAGATTGACAATATGAGTAGACTGATATCAGGTAACGAGATTGAAGCAGTGATCAAAAGCCTCCCAGAAGACAAGAGCCCAGGACCTGGCAGATTCCCTGGGGAATTCTATCAAACTTTCAATGAAGAAATACCATCTATTATCCTGAAAGCTGTTTCAAAAAATTGAAGCAGAAGGAAAACATCCAGACTGTTTTTATGAAGACAGCATTACCTTGATTCCCAAACGAGGCAAAGACCCTACCAATAAGGAGAATTTCAGACCAATATCACTGAAGAATATGGATGCTAAGATTCTCAACAAGATCCTAGGAAACAGGATCCACCAGCACATTAAAAAGCTTATCCATCATGACCTGGTGGGATTCATCCCTGGGTTACAAGCATGGTTCAACATTCGCGAGTCAATCAATGTGATAGAACAACTCAATAAGAGAAGAGAGAAGGACCACATGGTCCTCTCAATTGATGCGGAAAAAGCATTTGACAAAATCCAACATCCATTCCTGATCAAATGCTTCAAAGTACAGGAATAGAGGGCACATTCCTGAACGTCATCAAATCTATCTATGAAAGACCCACAGCAAATATCATCCTCAATGGGAAAAAGCTCGCAGCCTTCCCATTGAGACCAGGAACACGACAAGGATGTCCACTCTCACCACTCTTGTTCAACATAGTATTAGAAGTCCTAGCAACAGCAATCAGACAACAAAGAGAAATAAAGTTATCCAAATTGGCAATGGAGAAGTCCAACTCTCTCTCTTTTCCGATGACAGGATTCTTTACATGGAAAGCCCGAAAGACTCCACCCCCAAACTACTAGAACGCACACAGATATTCAGTAACATGGCAGGATACAAAGTCAATGTACAGAAATCAGTGGCTTTCTTATACACTAACAATGAAAATACAGAAAGGCAACTTAGAGAATCGAGTCCATTTACTATAGCACCAAGAACCATAAGATACCTCGGAATAAACCTAAACAAAGAGGTAAAGTATTTGTACTCGAGGAACTACAGAATATTCATGAAACAAATTGAAGAAGACACAGAAAGATGGAAGACCATTCCATGCTCTTGGATTGGAAGAATAAACATTTTTAAAATGTCCATACTGTCTAGAGCGACCTATACTTTTAATGCCATCCCGATCAAAATTCCACCGGTATTTTTCAAGGAGCTCAATCAAATAATCCAAAAATTTGTATGGAATCAGAAGAGACTCTGAATTGCTAAGGAAATATTGAAAAACAAAAATAAAACTGGCGGCATCACGTTACCTGATTTCAAGCTTTACTCCAAAGCTGTGATCACCAAGACAGCATGGTACTGGCATAAAAACAGACACATAGACCAGTGGAATAGAGTAGAGAGCCCAGATATGGACCCTCAACTCTATGGTCACATTATCTTTGACAAAACAGGAAAAAATATCCAGTGGAAAAAAGACAGTCTCTTCAATAAATGGTGCTGGGAAAACTGGACAGCTATATGTAGAAGAATGAAACTTGACCATTTTCTTACACCACACACAAAGATAAACTCGAAATGGATAAAAGACCTCAACATGAGGCAGGAATCCATCAGAATCCTAGAGGAGAACTTAGGCAGTAACCTCTTCGCTATCAGCCACAGCAAGTACTTTCAAGATATGTTTCCATAGGCAAAGGAAACAAAAGCAAAAATGAACTTTTGGGACTTCATCAAGATCAAAGTCTTCTGCACAGCAAAGGAAACAGTCAACAAAGCAAAGAGGCAACCCACGGAATGGGAGAAGATATTTTCAAATGACAGTACAGACAAAAGTTTGATATCCAGAGTCTACAAAGAACTCCTCAAATTCAACCCACACAAAACAGACAATCATATCAAAAAATGGGCAGAAGACATGGACAGACACTTCTCCAATGAAGACATACAAATGTCTACCAGACACATGAAAAAATGTCCATCATTAGTAGCCAATAGGGAGATTCAAATTAAAATCACACTGAAACACCACCTTACCCCAGTTAGAATGGCCAAAATTAGCAAGACAGGAAAAAATGTGTGTTGGAGAGGATGTGGAGAAAAGGGAACCCTCTTACACTGTTGGTGGGAATGCAAGTTGGTGCAGCCACCTTGGAGAAGAGGGTGGAGATTCCTCAAGAAATTAAAAATAGAGCGTGCCTATGACCCTGCCATTGCACTACTGGGTATTTATCCCAAAGATACAGATGTAGTGAAAAGAGGGACCATCTGTACCCCAATGTTTATAGCAGCAATGGCCACGGTCGCCAAACTGGAAAGAACCAAGATGCCCTTCAACGGACGAATGGATAAGCAAAATGTGGTCCATATACACTATGGAGTATTATGCCTCCATCAGAAAGGATGAATACCCAACTTTTGTTGCAACATGGACGGGACTGGAAGAGATTATGCTGAGTGAAATAAGTCAAGCAGAGAGAGTCAATTATCATATGGTTTCACTTATTTGGAGCATAACAAATGATATAGAGGACAAGGGTAGATGGTGAGGAGAAGGTAGTTGAGGGAAATGGGAAGGGGAGGTGAACCATGAGAGACTATGGACTCTGAAAAACAACCTGAGGGTTTTGAAGGGGTGGGTGGTGGGAGGTTGGGGGAACCAGGTGGTGGGTATTAGGGAGGGCACAGATTGCATGGAGCACTGGGTGTGGTGAAAAAACAATGAATACTGTTAATGCGAAAATAAATAAAAAATTTAAAAAAAATTTATTTCAGGTATCTTACTTATTTCTGCATGGATTAAATCCCTGATTGTGACTTTTTTTTTTCCTTTTTGTGTAAATTTCTCTATCTTGTTACTTTAAGTTTTTTGTGTTTGACTTTTAGGAAAAGAAAGCCTATTTTATTTCTGTTCTTGAGAGTAATGGCTATATTGAGAAGCTCGCAAAGAAGGAAAAAAAAAATAAAAAGAGCTCCAGCACTGCCTTAGGCATGGTGCTACATGGTCTTTCAGAATTGCATGCTATTGTTTCGGCTGCTCTTTCCCTCAGGTCAGTCTTTTGCCATTTCTTCTTGCCCCCATGTGGGGTTTTTGGAAGTTGTCCACTGCATGATAAGTTTTCAGTAGATGCGGTTTTGTCTACTTGTTAAAAGAAGCTAGGTGGGGGGGGGGGAGAAGTTAGATCCTATTTCCCCTAGTGCTGAACTTTTGCATCACTCTTAGAGCAGCAGATTTCATTTATGGAAGTAATTTTTGCTGGTCTTTAGGGTGAGGGGTCTGCTGCTTTGATTCTCAGATGAACTTCCTTTAGTGGAAATGCACCTGCAGGTTGCAGGGCTTGGTGTACGAGACTGTAGCCTCACTTGATGGTGCTCTGTTGCTCATTCAGGTGGGTCAGTTCTGATGGGTTTGGGTGAAAATGGCATTGCCTCATTCTCTTGTTGCTGAATCATGGAGTTCATGCTTGCTAATCTTCTGAAAGAGCTCACAGAAGATCAATTATTCCTGATGAGTCTGTAGTTTCCATCCGATCCCTACTTTCATCCTGTCTGTCTTCTAGCTGGCCAGGTGCCATGGTGCCATGGTATTTCTGCGTTTTATATCAGGTGTGGGACTGTGTTTCAAAATTCCCAATTTTCGGCACCCACATAGTGCAGACCCATGCTGATCCTCTGAGTCTTGCCACACTATAGCCAATGCTGGTTTGTACCAGAAAATGGTCATACAACTATACAGATTTCAGAGCTTATGGTAAAACTAGCAAAAAGCCAGCAAAAAGTTTGCTGCCTTCAGCTGGTGTCTTTATTCATATGCTTGTGAACATGTCAGCACATTGGTGCAGACTGTTCTTTTGTCTCCATAGAGGCTGTGGCACCACTCCCAAATGCACTCCAAGAAGAGGAACTGGTTCTCTCCGTTTGAGCTAGGGGATCCTCAGAACATGATGCCTGCTACTGGGCATCCATCCCCACCAGAGCACTGCTAAGTTCACCAGACTCGACCTTGGTGATTGAGTATACTTCTAAAACTTCAAACATTGAAATCTACTGCATATAAAGACTTGAGATAGTCAGCCCCTCACCTTTTCCTTCTCAATGGTTTTGATGACATGATTTTCTTGAACCCTCCCCCACGCATGCTTTTTTGTCATTTCTTTTCAGTGTACCAGAATTCATTGTTTATGCACCACACCCAGTGCTCCATGCAAAACATTCCCTCCTTAATACCCACCACCAGGCTCACCCAGCTTCCCACCCCCGGCCCTTCAAAGTCCTCAGATTGTTTTTCAGAGTCCATTGTCTCTCATGGTTCATCTTCCCCTCCAATTTCCCTCAACTAGCTTCTCATCTCCATCTCCCCATACCCTCCGTGTTATTTCTTATGCTTCACAAATAAGTGAAACCAGATGATAATTGACTCTCTGTGCTTGACTTATTTCACTCAGCATAATCTCTTCCAGTCCCGTCCATGTTGCAACAAAAGTTGGGTATTCGTCCTTTCTGATGGAGGCATAATACTCCGTAGTGTATATGGACCACATTTTCCTTTTCCATTCATCTGTTGAAGGGCATCTTGTTTCTTCCCACAGTATGGAAACTGTGACCATTGCTGCTATGAACATTAGGGTACAGATGACCCTTCTTTTCACTACATCTGTATCTGTGGGGTAAATACCCAGTAGTGCAGTTGTAGGGCCATAGGGAAGCTCTATTTTTAATTTCTTGAGGAATCTCCACACTGTTTTCCAAAGTGGCTGCACCCACTTGCATTCCCACTAACAGTGTAAGAGGATTCCCCTTTCTCCACATCCTCTCCAACACACGTTGTTTCCTGTCTTGCTAATTTTGGCCATTCTAACTGGGTTAAGTTGGTATCTTAATGTGGTTTTGATTTGAATCTTCCTGATGGCTAGTGATGATGGACATTTTTTCATGTGTCTGGTAGCCATTTGTATGTCTTCATTGGAGAATTATCTGTTCATGTCTTCTGCCCATTTTTTAATATGATTATCTGTTTTGTGTGTTTGAATTTGAGGAGTTCTTTATAGATCCTGGAAATCAACCTTTTGTCTGTACTGTCATTTGCAAATATCTTCTCCCATTCCGTGGATTGCCTCTTTGCTTTGTTGACTGTTTCTTTTGCTGTGCAGAAGCTTTTGATCTTGATGAAGTCCCAAATGTTCATTTTCACTTTTGTTTCCTTTGCCTTTGGAGACATATCTTGAAAGTACTTGCTGTGGCTGATATCAAAGAGGTTACTGTCTCTGTTCTCCTCTAGGATTTTGATGGATTCCTGTCACGTTGAAGTCTTTTATCCATTTTGAGTTGATCTCTATGTCCCCCATGCATGCTTTTGATCTCTCTCTCTCTCTTTCTCTCTGTCTCTTTCTCTGTCTTTCCCTCTCTCCTTCTACCTTTATTTCTCTCTTCAGGAAGGAGGGTCATGATCTCTCTGTGATTAGGTCTCCCTCTTCCCCACCCACAGTTATTTTCTCCCCCCAAACAACCCTTGGCATCCTCTACCTTCCTCAACCTTGACAACTATCTTCCTTCACTCTTTTTCTATTTATACATGTACAGGCTTGTTCAGACAATACTCAGATTGATTATTGGAGTGTACAGAATGATTTGTTATTTATGTAGCTATGAACAAGGGACAAGACAAGCTTCAGATCCCCCTATTCCTCTACAATCTAAACTCCTCTCTCTCATCCATTTTTTTTATTTTTACAATTTTTGATATGTTAGTCACCATACAGTACATCATTAGTTTTTGATGTAGTGTTCCATAACTCATTGTTAGTGTATAACACTCAGTGCTCCATGCAATATGTGCCCTTCTTAATACCCATCACCAGACTCACCGAACCCCACCCCTTCTTTTCCAAAACCCTCGGTTTGCTTCTCGGAATCCACAGTCTCTCATGCTCCATCTCCCACTCTGCTTTTCCCCAAATCACTTTTCCTTTCCTTCTTCTAATGTCCTCCATGTTATTCCTTAGGCTCCACAAGTAAGTGAAACCATATGATGATTGACTTTCTCTACTTGACTTACTTCACTCCACATAATCTCCTCCAGTTGCATCCATGTTGATCCAAAGTTGGGTATTCATCCTTTCTGATGGTTGAGTACTATTCCATTGTGTATATGGACCATATTTTCTTTTTGTTTTTAAGATTTTATTTATTTATTTGACAGAGATCACAGGTAGGCAGAGAGGTAAGCAGAAAGAGAGAGAGAGAGGAGGAGGAGGAGGAGGAGGAAGCAGGCTCGCTGCTGAGCAGAGAGCTCAATGTGGGGCTCCATCCCAGGACCCTGGGATCATGATCTGAACCGAAGGCAGGTGGTTTAACCCACTGAGACACCCAGGTTCCCTGACCATATCTTCTTCATCCATTCACCTGTTGAAGGTTATCTTGACTCCTTCCACAGTTTGGCCGTTGTGTTCATTGCTGCTATGAACATTGGGGTACAGATGGCCCTATTTTACACTACCTCTGTATCTTTGTGGTAAATGCCAAGTAGTGCAATTGCAGGGCCATAGGGTAGCTCTATTTTTAGCTTTTTGGAATTTTGTTGGATTAGATTAATTAATTAATCTAATTAATTAATCTAATTAATCACTGTATTCCAAAGTGACTGCACCAACTTGCATTCTCACCAACAGTGTAAGAGGGTTCCCCTTTCTCCACATCCTTGCCAACATTTGTTGTTTCCTGTCTTGTTAATTTGGGCCAATCTAACTGCTCTAACGTGGTAACTAAATTTGGTTTTGATTTGAATTTCCCTGATGGCTATTGATGAGGAACATTTTTTCATGGGTCTGTCAGCCATTTGTATGTCTTCTTTGGAGAAGTGTCTGTTTATATCTATGCCCATTTAGACTTGATTATTTGTTCTTCATATATTGAGTTTGAAAAGTACATGATTATCTGTTTTGTGTGTGTTGAGTTGAGAAGTTCTTTATAGATCCTGGATATCAGCCTTTTGTCTGTACTGTCATTTGCAAATATCTTCTCCCACTCCATGGGTTGCCTCTTTGTTTTGTTGACTGTTTCCCTTGTGGTGCAGAAGCTTTCGATCTTGATGAAGTCCCAAAAGTTCATTTTTGGTTTTGTTTTCTTTGCCTTTGGAGACGTGTCTCATAAGATTTGCTGTGGCCAATATTGAAGATGTTACTGCCCATGTTTTCCTCAATGATTTTGACAGTTTCCTCTCTCACACTGAGGTCTTTCATCCATTTCAAGTTTATCTTTTTGGATGGTGTAAGAGAATGGTCGCGTTTCATTCTTCTATACATAGCTGTCCAGTTTTCCTAGCACCATTTATTGAAAAGACTGTCTTTTTTCCACAGGATTTTTTTTCCCTTCTTTGTCGAAGATTATTTACCATAGAGTTGAGTGTCCATATCTGGGCTCTCTAATCTGTTCTACTGGTCTGTGTATCTGCTTTTGTGCCAGTACTATGTTGTCTTTTTGATCACAGCTTTGTAATGAAGCTTGGAATCAGGCAACACGATGCCGTCAGCTTTGTTTTTCCTCTTCAACATTTCCTTGGGGATTGGGGGTCTTTTCTATTTCCAGGCAAATTTTAGGATTGTTTGTACCAACACTTTGAAAAATGCCATTGGTATTTTGATCAGGATGGCATTGAAAGTATAGATTGCTCTGGGCAGTACAGACATTTTAACAATGATCATAGAATGCTTTTCCATCTTTTTGTCTCTTCTTCAATTCCTATCACGAGTGTTCTATATTTCCTCAAGTACAGATCCTTTACCTTTTTGATTAAGTTTATTCCCAGGTGTCTTATGGTTTTGGGTGTTATTGTAAATGGAGTTGATTCTCTAATTTCCCTTTCTATATTTTCATTGTTAGTGTATAAGAAAGCAACTGATTTCTATATATTGATTTTGTATCCTGCCACATTACTGAATTGGTGTATGAGTTCCAGTAATTTGGCGGTGGAGTCTTTTGGGATTTCCACATAAATTATCATGTCATCTGTGAAGAGAGAGAGTTTGACTTCTTCTTAGCCTGTTTGAATATCTAATTTCTTTTTGTTGTCTGAATGATCTTGCTAGGACTTCTAATATGATCTTGAACAATAGTGGTGAAAATGGGCATTCTTGTCATGTTCCTGATCTCAATGGGAAGACTTTCATCTTTTCCCCAATGAAAAAGATATTCACTGTGGGTTTTTCATAGATGGATTTTATGATGTTGAGGAATGTTCCCTCTATCCCTATACTCAAGAGTTTTTAATCAGGAAACGATGCTATAGTTTGTCAAATACGTTTTCTGCATCAATTGAGGGGCTCATGTGGCTTTTCTCTCTTCTTTTATTGATTTGCACTATCACGTTGATTGATTTGCAAATTTGAACCACTCTTGCATCCCAGTGATAAATCCCATGTTGTCATGGTGGATATAATCTTTTTAATGCACTGTTGGATCCTATTAGGCTAGGATCTTGTTGAGATCTTGGCATCTGTATTTATCAGGGAGATTGGTCTGAAAGTCTCCTTTTTGGAGGGGTCTTTGCTTGTTTTTTTGGATCAATATGACAGTGGCCTCATAGAAAGAATCTGGAAGTTTTCCTTCTGTTTCCATTTTTTGAAACAGCTTCAGGAGAATAGGTATTATTTCTTCTTTGAATGTTTGGTAGAATTCCCCTGGGAATCCGTCATGTCCTGGACTCTTGTATTTTGGGAGGTTGTTGATAACTCTTTTGATCTTATTACTAGTTATTATTCTATTCAGGTTGTGAATTTCTTCCTGTTTCAGGCTTGGAAGTTTATAGATTTCCAGGATTGCATCCATTTTATCTAGGCTGCTTAATTTATTGGCATATAGCTGTTGATATTAATTTCTGATGATTGTTTCTGTTTCTGTGGTGTTAGTCATGATCTCTACAATTTCTTTCATAATTTTGTTAATTTGGGTCCTTTCTCTTTTCCCTTTCCTCCTTTCTCTTTTCTTATCCCATATGTTTTGGACCAATATGTTTTTGCTCTCATTAGTTTCCACGAATTGTTTAATTTTTTTTTTAAATCTCCAGGTTTACCCAATCATTATTTAGCAGGATGCTCTTTAACTTTCAAGCATTTGAATTGCTTCTTTTTTTTCCCTTGTCATTGAGTTCCAGGTTCAAGGCTTTGTGGTCTAAAAATATGCAGGAATAATCTGAATCTTTTGGTATCTGTTGAAAACTGACTTCTGACCCAGTATATGGTCTGTTCTGAAGAAAGTTTCATGTACCTTTGAAAATGATGTGTATTCTGTTGTTTTAGGGTGGAATGTTCTGTATATATCTACAAAGTCCATTTCTTCCAATGTGTCATTCAAAACTCTTGTTTGTTAAACTTCAACTTAGATGATCTGTCCATTACTTTGGGTGGAGTGTGAAGGTCTCCTACTATTAATGTAGTACTATCAAAATGATTCTTTGTTTTGGTACCAGTTGGCTTATGTAGTTGGCTGATTCCATGTTGGGGGCATACGTATTTACAATTGTTAGATCTTCTTGTTGGTTAGACCCCTTAAGTATGACAGAGTGTCCCTCTGCATCTCTTGCTACAGTCTTTAGCCTAAAATTCAATTAGTCTGATATGGGAATTGCTAGCCTATATTTCTTGAGGTCTGTTGGCATGAAAATCGGTCTCCACCCCCTCACTTTCAATCTGGAGGTACCTTTAGGTTCAAAATGGGTCTCTTGTAGACAGCGTATGGATGTGTTCTCTCTTTTATCCAATTTGCAATGCTGTTCTGTTTCATGGAAGTATTTAGGCCGTTAACGTTGTGAGTGACTTTCGAAAGATAGGATTTTAGTGCCATTTTATTGCCTATGAAGTCCCTGTTTGTAGAGATTATATCTGTAAATTTCTGTTCTATATGACTCTCAGGGTCTTTCTTCTTTTATAGAGGCCCCCTTAATATTTCTTACCGGGCCAGCTTGGTGGTCACATGTGGTTTCAGTTTCTGCCAGTCGTGGAAGCTCCTTGTCTCTCTTTCCATTCTGAATGTTAACCTCGCTGAATGAAGTATTCTTGGCTGCCTGTTATTCTCATCAAGTGTCTTGGATATGTCTGGCCAGTCCTTTCTGACTTGCCCATTTTCTGTCTTTGGACAGATTTGATGTTATTCTGATGGTCCTTCCTAGCTGCCCTTATGACATTTTCTCTGAATCTAGGATTTCAAATTTCACAAACACAAACACACCCATTGATCTTTGGAGTGGCTATCCTCTCTGCCTCTTGGACACAAACACTTGTTTCATTCCCCAGATTAGGGAAATTCTCAGCTAATATTTGCTCAGCTATATCTTCTATACCTCTCTCACTCTCTCCACTTCCTCAGGGATCCCCAAAATTCTGACGTTGGATCATTTCCTGGCATCATTTCTTTCTCTAATTTGATCTTTTGCTTAATTTACCTGAGCTGTTAGGGTTTTTATATTAGATTGGATCTCATTGATAGAATTTTTAAGTTCTGCCAGATCAGCTCTCACTTCTTCCCTTAGAGAATCTATGTTGCCATTAATGGTTTTCTCCAACCTATTTATTGTCTGCATAACTGTTACCCTGAATTCTAGTTCTGACATCTTGCTTATGTCCATATCAATTAGTTCCATGGCAGAGGTCACAGTCTTTGATTTTTTTCCTCTGTTTGGGGTTCCTCCTTCTAGTCATTCTGGTGAGAGGTGGTTGAGGGAATGTACAGAGTCCAAACTATAGACCACAATCCGAGGAAGATTTACCTGTTTTATAGGGACCTTAGGGTTCTTGGCTACTTGTTCTTTCAGCCTGTCTTCTGGGGGAGGAGGATCCCGCTGTACTGTAAATCAGGCAACCCTGTTTGGGCAGAATTGCCTTGCCCTCTCTGGTGGGCGATGGGCTCATCGAAAACCGGTTTTGGGAGGCTTTTGTTCTCTGGTGGCTTTCCCTGGTGAGTTTCTGTATCCCTTTCAAGATTCAGAGCAGAGATGACTGTGTCCAAACTTCTGTCTCAGAAAAGAGAGACCACAAACTGTTCTCCAGAAAACCCTTCAGGTCACACTGACTCCATTTTTGTCTGTGCTATTAAAACTGCAGGGATCTGGATTGTGTACCCCACCATAGCGCTTCCAGCCCTCAGTTCCAGGTTGAGACACATCTCTGCCCTCCATGCTTTAAAAACCACCAGCTGCTCCTAGTTCACATTTGCTCCCCCACAGCTCCATATTTCACCCTAGGGGGCTGCCCTAAAGTCCTTTTCCCTGTGGTTACCAGTCTGTGAGTCTGTGCCCATGCCCCAGCTTGGGATGCCTTTGTGGTCCCATGTTATTTCACCTTCCCAGCGCCAGTGCCTATGGCAGGTCTCTCCCCCTTCCATTTATCTTCCAATATCTATCCATGAAATCATGGCTTCTTACTTCATACCTTGAAACCAGCCACTGGAGATATTCTGTTTGTATAGATCCTGATATATATTTTTAGATCTCAGGCTGATTTCATGGGTGTCATAGTGGCCTGGCAGATATCAGCTCAATTTAGGAAACCAGTTGAAATAGAGTCTCCCAGTCTTCCACCATCTATTGCCCCTGCAGTCTCTTTCATCGATTTTCAATGTCTTCCCATTTCTTTATGCCATCTTCAGTTTCTTTCATCAGTGTTTTGTAGTTTTTTGTGTACAGATAGTTCATCTCTTTTGTTAGGTTTATTCCTAAGTATTTTACTGTTTTTGGTACAATTGTAAAAGGGATTATTTTCTTAATTTCTCTTCTGATGATGTTACTGTGGAGCAATGCAACTGAAAAGAAAAAAAATATGTGTATTGATTTTGTATCCTGCAACTTTATTCAAGTTATTTTTATTTATTTATTTATTTATTTATTTATTTATTTTTGGTGGAGTTTTTCATGTTGTCTATATGTAGTGTCATGTCATTTGCAAATAGTGGAAGTATTATTAGTTACAGTTTGGATGTCTTCTATTTATTTTTGTTTTCTGATTGCTGTGACTTGAACTTCCAGTACTATGTTGATTAAAAGTGATGAGAGTGGATATCCTTGTTTTTCTTCTATTGTTACAGGAAAATCTCAGGTTTTCATCATTTAAGATGATGTTATCTGTGGGTTTTTTCATAAATGTTCTTTAAATGTTGAGATATGTTTCCTGTAAATCTACTTTTTCTGATGGTCTTTATTATGAATAGATGTTGAACATTAGTTTTTTTTTAAGATTTTTTTTATCTATTTGAGAGAAAAAGAGAACACAGAGAGAGAGTGAGAAGGAGAAGCAGACTTTTCACTGAGCAGAGAGTCCAATGTGGGAATCAATCCAGGGACCCTGAGACCGTGACCTGAGCTGAAGGCAGATGCGTAACCAATTCAACCACCCAGCCAGCCTGTTGTACTTTATCAAATGCTTTTTATTCATCTATAGAAATGATCCTATGGTTTTCATCTTTTCTCTTTCAAACATGATGCATCATGTAGATTAATTTATGAATACTGAACTACCTCTGTATCTTCAGAATAAATCCCACTTTATTGTGAAAAAATGTTTTTCAGTGCATTTTTATATGGTTTACTAGTATTTTGTTGACCATTTTTCAATTTGTGTTCATCAGGGAATTTGATCTGTAGTTCTCTTTCTTAGTGGTGTCTTTATCTAGTTTTGGTATCACGTGATTCTGGCTTCAATGGATAAATTTGAAAGTTTTCCTTTTATATTTTTTGATTAATTTGAAAAGATAGGTATTTATTCTTTAAATGATTGGTAGAATTCACCTGCAAAGCCATCTAACACTTGAGTTTCATTCGTTAAGAGTTTCATTTATTTTTTTTAATTTACTGTTTCAAATCTTTTACTGATTATTGGTCTGTTCAAATATTTGATTTCTTCATTTTTCAGTTTTGGTAGTTCATATGTTTCTAGGAATTTATCCATTTCTTTTAGGTTGTCCAATTTGTTGGCATAAATTTTTTTCATAATGATCTCTAATAAATGTTTGTATTTCTGGAGTATTTGTTGTTACTTTTCCTGTCTCGTTTGTGATTTTATTTACTTTTTTATCTGCCTTTTATTCTTGATAGTTGAGATTAAAATTTTATCACTTTTGTTGATATTTTCAAAGAAGTATCTCTTGTTCATTGATCAGTTCTACTGTTTTGGGTTTTTGTTTTGTTTTGTTTTTTTATTTGTTTGTTTCTTTATCTTTGTCAGAGGACATGATACTCCATATCAAAAACAGAAAAGATTGCCCCCAAATTGCTATAACTGATGCACAAATTCAGTGCAGTTGCAAGATACAAAATCGATGTCCAGAAATCTGTTGCATATTTATACCCCAAGAATGAAGCAGCAGAAAGAGAAATCAAGTAGATACCATTTACAGGTGCACCAAAAACAATAAGATACCTAGGAATAATCCTAACCAAGGAGATCAAAGATCTGTAGCCTAAAAAGTATAAAAGACTGATTAAAGAACTTGAAGGTGACACAAACAAATGGAAAAACATTCCATGCTTGTGGATCAGAACAAATATTGTTAAAATGTCTATATTACCCAAATAATCTACAAATTTAAGGCACTCTCTATCAAAATGCTACCAACATTTTTTACAGAGCTAGAACAAAAAATCCTAAAATTTTATGGAACCACACAAAAGTCCACACAAAGCCAAAGCAATCTTGAAATAGAAAAGCAAACTGTAGGCATCACAATTCTGGACTTCAAGTTCTATTACAAAGCAGGAGTGATCAAGGCATTATGGTACTGGCGGAGAACTAGACACATTGATAAATGAAACAGAATAGAAAAGCCAGAAATGAACCCACAGTTGTATGGTCAACTAATCATTGAAAAAACATGGAAGAATATCCAATGAACAAAAACCAGTCTCTTAACAAACAGTACTGGGAAAACTGGACAGGAACATGCAAAAGGATGAATCTGGACCACCTTACACAATTCACAAAAACAAATTGAAAATGGATGAAAGACCTACATGTAAGACAGGAAACCATCAAATCCTAGAGGAGAACACAGGAATTAACTTCCTTGACGTAGGCCTTAACTACTTCTTATAAGATATGTCTCCTAGGCAAGGGAAACAACAGTAAAAATCAACTATTGGGTCTTAATCAAGATAAAAAGTTTCTGCACAGTGAAAGGAACAATTGATAAAATTAAACAGCAAATTTTGAATTTGGGAAAGATATTTGCAAATGACATACCTGATAAAGAGATATTATCTGAAATACATGAAGAACTTATAAAATGCAACATCCCTGAAATAAATAATTCAGTTTAAAATGGGCAGTAGACATGAACATTTTTCCAAAGTAGACATCCAGATGGCTTAATAGACACATGAGAAGATGCTCAACATCATTCATCATGAAGGAAATACAAATTAAAATTGCAAGAAGATATCTCCACATATCAGTCAGAATGGCTAACAACACAGGAAAGGACAGGTGTTGACAAGGATTTTGAGAATGGGGAACATTTTTACAGTTGATGAGAATGGAAAATGGTGCAATCACTTTAGAGAACTCTATGGAAATTCCTGAGAACACCAAAAATGGAACTATCCTATGATCTAACAATTGCACTAGTAAGTATTTACCCTAAGGTTACAAGAATACTGATTCAAAGGGATCCATGTTTCCTACTTTTTATAGCAACATTACCAACAGTAGCCAAAATATGGAAAGAGTCCAAATCCCTTGACTTATGAATGTATAAAGAAGATGTGATTAAACACACACACACACACACACACACACGCACACACACTCCATAGTAGAATCTTACTCAACCAAAAGAAAAGAATGAAATCTTGCCATTTGCAAGAATATGTTTGGAGCTAGGGACTATTATGCTAAGCAAAATAAATCAGTCATAGGGGTGCCTGGTTGGCTCAATCATTGGGTGTCTGCCTTCAGCTCGGGTCATGGTCCCGGGGTCCTGGGATTGAGCCCAGCATTGGGCTCTCTCCTCAGTGGGAAGTCTGCTTCTCCCTTTCCCCCTCCCCCTGCTTGTGTTCCCTCTCTCTCTGTGTCTCTCTCTGTCAAATAAATAATAAAACGTTTAAAAATAAATAAATAAATCAGTCAAAGAAAAACAAATGCCATATGGTTTCACTCATATGTGGAGTTTAAGAAAAAAGCAGATGGACATACAGGGAAAAAGGAGAGAGCCAAACCAGAAATGAGAATGTTAACTGTAGAGAATAAGCCGAGGGTTACTCTGCAGGGGAGGGGAGGGGATGGGTTAAATAGGTGATGGGTATTAAGGAGGACACTTGTGATGATTGCTGGGTATTGTATATAAGTGAGGAATCACTAAACTCTACTCCAGAATCTAATATTAGACTGTATGTTAACTAGCTGGAATTCAAATAAAACCTTTGGAAAAAAACAGCAATCCATATCAAGCATAATCTGTTCTGTAATTCTGATTAGTAAAACCATGAACATCTCCCCTTGAAGAACTATGCTCAATGACTTATCACTCTTCCCAAAATTACCAATTTTCTTTGTAGATTAGCCATACTTTATAGACACATAGACACAAATGTTGATACAACTTGCTTTTATGTTATGAGAATGAAAATGATCTTTTCTAGTGGGTGAAGTGTAAGCAGATAACTTTGAAAAATAGTTGGATTCTCTAAAGCTTTTACAAAATTTCAGTTAAGAAAATCCATACTTATTTTAAAAACACACCATTAGCATTTACTATTAGAAATGACAAATTGAGATATTTCTCTTGGAGAAGTAATGCAATTAACAGCTGCCACAATAAATAGAAAACTATAGATTACATTAAGTAGCTGCCTGCCATTAGCAGTAAGAAGAATATAAATTGTTTTGTTTTTCTTTCTTACATGAAGTTAACTAGCTTCCCTTGGGATGCAGCTTGAAATTTTGCCTCTGTTTATAAATAGCTTTAACTTTACTCACTCAAGTCCCTACTCTGGATTTTTAATGCCTGACAAAGAATCTCTTTTTTCTTGATTCTACCCTTTACTTCCTCTAATTGTAGTATAAATTTGAAATAAGTGAGGAAATGAACAAGGAAACTGTGAAGAACTTATATGCTGAAATTAATACTGTAAAATAAAGAGAACAGCTTTTAATATCACTAGTCATTGTTGTCTCTTTCTAGTCAACATAACTTTCAGGGACCAAGAAGCATATTGTCAAGAAATGGAAAATTCTGCATAGTATTAAATATGGTGAATTCTGGTGGTTACCAAGTGGTTGTGGTTCTCATGCTGTCCCCTTTACAGATGGAGATTTCATAGTTTGACCCTATCCAGGAAAATTCATTTATCAGTTGCCAGTACAGAGGAGGCTATGGAAGGAAATATTTCTGAACAAAAAAGAAAGGGCAAGTATGAGTTCTTCTTCCCTAAGCCTACTTTCTTTCCAAGGTACAGAGTTGAAATTCTTCCTGTAAACACTCTGTCCCTCCGTTTTGGTGTTTCTCCCTGTGTGTCTCTGTTTCTCTGCCATACTTTATATGTATCTCTTTCACTTTCTGCCTGTGGGTATTATTTCTTTCCGTCTCTCTGTCTCTCTGTCTCTCTGGATATATCTTTGTTGTTCTTTCTCCCTTTAGCTCTCTTTGTTTCTCTGACACTGTTCCTCTGTCCCTCTCTCTTTCTGCCTCTGAACTTTCTCTCTCTGGCCCTTTGATTCTTTCTCCCTCTTTCTGTATTTCTCCTTTCTTTTTTCTTGGAATCTCTACCTTCTCCTTCCCCTATCTAGTTGTTGTGTGAGTCCTGTGATCTGATCACCTGTTGATTTAAATTGTGCACACAGCAAAGAAAGCAGAATAGAGAGTTGGAGAGTGCATGGTGTGTAAGGTAGTCAACACATTATATAACCAGTCTATATCACCCCTTTCATCACAGATTGGAAAACTTAATTCAGAGATATTAATAAAGAGCATAAATGTATCACTGAAAATATATGCCCATAAATGAGACATAAACCCACAAGCAATTTCACACTGCTCTTAAAGTGATCAAAAGCTTAACTTTGAAACAGCTTAATTATTTTTCTAAGATCACTAATAGAAATTTGCAAATTCAACTGTTTAGGGGATTAATTATGCTATTCTTACTAATATTGAGTTATTGAAAATCATCAAAATCATCAAAATAATTACATTTTGTGTATTATATTTTTTGACATTGTAATTTATGGTACTTAGGTACCAGGAAAGAAACCAACCAAACAAAAAATCAATCTTTTGTATTGCTAAATGCAAGATGTATTATTACTTCTGATTTTTTATTACAGTGGAAGGACAATAGAATTATTTTTAAGTCTAATATTTTCTACTTGGAATATTCGACAAATCTCTTTGTTTTGTGAAACTCTAGTTCCTTTCTAAGAAATGGATAATATTTGATTAGTAAAATGTAGAGGTGTGTTGTGTAGTACATATGATACAATGAATAGAAGTGGGAGAAATTTTCAGCTTAAAACCGAAAACTTGTAATTCATCAAAAACAGGCAGTTGTATGATGCAGACTGTGATTTGATGTTCTTATTCCTTTGAATAAAATACTTGTCCAGTGAAATTTTATAAATAAGTGTTAAGATTTTTAAGATTCATTTATCTTCAGCATTGTAGTTGCTATGACAAGGGAATTGGTTTAATCTCACAATTTTAAAATAAGAACATTTTTGGCTTTTGCTTCCCTCTCATCTCAGCAGGAAACTTTTCATAGTCAAAATGAGTCAAGAAAATTCCAGCACCATCATTGAGCTGGTGTTTGTAGGCTTTTCCAGTCACCCCCAGATGGAGATTGCACTCTTTTTACTCTTCTCTCTGATCTTCCTCGCAAATCTCTTTGGAAACATAGCCATCATCTTAGTAATTTTAGATTCCTCTCTTAAGACACCCATGTATATCTCTGTCATCTGGCCTTTCTCAACTTGTTTTTTATTTTATTTTTATTCTTAACTTATTTTTTAGCATATTTGTGGTCCCCAAGATGCTTTTTAATTTCCTTGCAAACAGGAAAGTAGTATCTCACAACTTCTGTATTGCTCAGACTTACATCACCTATTCCTGGAGTCAACTGAGTGCTTTCTCCTTGTAGTGATGGCTCTGGATCAATATGTGGCCATTTGTTACCCACTAAGATCTCTGCTCATCATGAACTGGTCTGTATGCCTGACATTGTCTCTGGAGGCCTGGATAATTGCCTTTGTTTGTTTGTTTGTTTGTTTTTTGTTTTGTTTTTGCTTCAGTGGTGCCGCTCTACCTCATAATTCTTCCACTCTGTGGTCCATATGTTGTTGACTATACTTTATGTGAATTGCCTATTCTTCACGTGTTCTGGGCTGATACATACCTGCTTGAGACTGTCATGGCCATAGGAGGGGCTGGAAATATGCTATTCCCTTTCCTCCTCATTATACTCTCCTACCTTTGCATGCCAGTGGCTGTGATGAAAATAGACTCTGTTAAAGGTAGGAAGAAAACCTTTTCCATATGTACTTCCCACCTGATCATGGTGACTATATACTGTGGAACAGGAGTGATCAGGTACATGAGACTCAAGTCCCTCTATTTGGCAGAAGGAGACAAACTCATCTCTGTGTTCTATGCAGTCATCATCCCTATGATGAATTCTTTCATTTACAGTCTAAGGAACAAGGAAGTCAAGGAGGGTATGAGAAGAGACATGGAGAAGTACAAAAATGAGACAAAACAACAAATCACAGACTAGAATCTTTAGAATTTTAAGGCAATGCTTACTTTCTTTTAAATTTGGCAGACTTTCAGATAAAAGTGGTCATTACATTTTTACAAATCTCCTCAAGTCTTTCCAGTTCAGGTTTCTACTATGAGTGAACATGTATGGATAGTTATTTATTATGTGTCAGAACATTGTTATATCAACTCAATCAAGTATGTTGTGAACTGCACCATAACCTTCCATGGCAACACATTGTCATGCCCTGTAGTCACTGCCTTTGCAATATTTCATTCTCCATTTTTCCATTTATTTTGTGAAGTGTCATATTATGACAAGGTGCTCATTCTTACTTTACTTATAAGCTCCATTATTTTGGGAGGGGGTGTTAGCCTGAAGATATGAGCCTCAGGTCTTTACTGATGTAAAATGAAAAGCAGTGTAAATTCTGAAAAATATATACCATTAATTGTTACAGAAAGGAAATATATTTGAAACTTGAAATTACTAATGAGAATTTTTTAAAAGAAGTATAAAACACTGCATTTTTTTGGTTTTATATTTTTCTTTATCTAAACTTTTACCTTTGTGGTCTCTAATTTTAGGGAAGAGGGTATGATTTTTTTGAATTTGAAAACCAAGAAAAACTCTTCTCAGTTACTTAAATTTTGATTATCTCTGTATGGAAGATAGCTTGCAGAAATAAATACTAGCAGTCATTTAATTTGTTAACTTTTTAGTTATGTAAACACATTGGCTACAGTGGATTTGCCCCTATAATGGTTTAAGGAGTCATATATTAACTAGTCTAATATTCCTGAATTTGGAGGCCAACTGTGGAGTTAATCCTAGATTCAATCATTTCCTTGCTGTATGCCTTTTATCAAAATGTTTTCTGTACTTTAATTTCCCTCTTGAAAAATCAGGTAATGCAATGTATAGGAGTGTAAATGTGAACACATAGAATAACTTAAAATTCAAAAAGAGGCTAAAAACACACTAGATAAGATCATTTTCCATATGCTGTTGGAAAAAAAAAGAACTTTGTGCTAGATTCTACAATTATATAGAAAGAAAAGAAATGTACAATAATTACATTAAATAAACATATTTTCAGACTCCCTTTCCTAATTTCTGTTGGAAATTGATATTTCCATGAATGTAGAAATTCCTCTTTCCAAAGTTAGTACACATAGAATAATCTAGAGATTCTATTCATAACTTTAATAAGCATGAGGGCCAAAGAACTTAATGTGTCCAATTAACCTATTGCATATCTGAGTACCAGAGAATGACTGATGTTCATCCTTGTATAGCAGGCCTTTGACTTCTTTATAGAAATTTAATTCTAACATATGGATGAAACAGTAGTTTTTCCTCTGTCATCAAATTTTATTATATGCTGATGTATAATACATAAGAGAAAAAAGGGAAATAAATCTTAATGTAGAGTGAAGCAATAAGTGTCTGATTTGTAATATTTTCTGTAATACCTAGGACTCCATGGAAACATTACACAAATGCATGTGTAAGGGCTTCTTTGTACCAAGTTCATTTTGTGGTAGCTCTATATTTATGACTTTTCTTGAAAGTAATGCAATCACTGTAGTGATCCAGTATGTTGTTATCAAAACTGAATGTACAATAGCTTCATATTCTGCTTTTACAAGTATTTCTCCAGCAAGCTGAACATACTGAGGAAATAGTTTGAAAGTGCATTCAGTTTGGATAACAACTACAGTTGAATCAGAAGACTTGAATAAAAATTTTATTTGACCCAAAATATACACACTTTGGTTTCATTTTATTTGCTTTGAAATCAGTGACCAGACTATCAACTGCAAAGTTATCCTTTCTTTTAATTAGAAAAGTAGTTCTAATAAATTTTATCTCTCATGTTTTATAGTCAACAAGGAATCCAAGAATATAATGTGAGATTCTGATAGTAGTCAAGTGAATCTAGAACCAATATACGTAGAGTAAGAAGAGCTATTTTTTGTCATTGTTTAAAATTAACAACATATTTAATAAAATAAGCTTTAAATAACAAGATAAATTATGGTGAAATAGTAATCATAGGTGAATAAATAGTTTGATTATAAATAATTTTTTGCTTAGAAAACTTACATACTCCCCTGCAACTCCATTTTAATTTCATGTTGAATGTTTAGCTATATCTCAATGAAATCTTTCCAAGAATATAAATTTTATCTGTTCTCTAGAGATTACTGTTGTTGCCCTTCTGGATTCATATACACCATAAAATGTATACATCTAATTTATTAAATTATTGTCACTGTTCAAAGCTCTGAGAAATAACCTGATTTTGACTAAATTTTTTAACTTAATCCAGTAAATATCTGACTTAGTAACTCTTATCTTTGATTAAATGAAATTTTGTTCCCACATCAGCAATAAATTTTGTGCTGGCTATTGACAGTATGTTGATGTTGGTAATTTAAGCAGTTTTGCAAACAATGGGTCTGTTACTGGAAACCATAGACAAGAATGCAAGTGGACAAGGATGTTCCACCATGGGAAAACAGTGTGGAGGGAAGTTAGCTTCCCTAAGGATTAATTATGAGAAACTTCTTGCCAAGTAATTAGCATAGGCTTTCCACATGTCTTAATGAGATCATGGCAAGGAAAGGACTTTTTTCATTTTGCCTCAACACACTCATACACAAATGAAGAGACTTTTCTTGAGATTTGAATATGATATTGAATCTTTAAAGACATTAGTTTGATGATTTGAGAGGAACAGACTGGGTAAATACATAAGTAAATTATAGGCTCACTAAGTTCTTTCTTTTTAGCTTATAAATAGGAAAGACTTGCAGTGTGTATGCATGTGTGTGTGTATTTGTAAAAAATATGGGCTTATAATTAACTGTTGTAGGATCTAATCAAGTAAAATTTTAATACATTGTGAATATTTGGAGGCAACATATATTGTAGGGTCTTTTAAGTAATGTCCTCAGTATCAGGAACTAATAATATTTACTCAGAAAATATATATTTATGGTATTTCTTTTCCTGTTGTTGTTGTTGTTGTTGTTGTTTTGGAACCCGCTATAAATTTCTTCCCATTCCTTTCAAAATTGGCATTGCTAACACTCTGTTACTTAACCAATGCTGGAGCATCCAATCTTTTTGAATGATATCCCCTCATTGAATTTGTTTCTCTTACTAAAAGTTAGAGTGTAAGTAAAATCTAATCCTAAAACTTCAACTTTAATCTATCTTGTGTTCTGTCTAAAAAGTATATGACCCTGACTGGTAGCACATTTTAGACTTATCTACTGATGATGGTTATGACATAGGCTAAACTGTTTCTTAACAAATTTCCACAGTGATAAACCATTGTTATACTCTTAGTATAGCACTTTTTATCTAGGAAAATTTTAATATATTAACAAGTTTGTGCCACTTCAGGAAAAAAAAGGGGGGGACATTTAATACTGCTCACCCGCAGTGTGTATATACACACATTGTCCTTATTATATATGTAATATATATTCCTTATTTTAAGGAATTGTCTCAAGTGAGTATGGAGGCTTACAAGTCAAAGTCAAAAATCTGCAGGGTGGGCCAGCACGCTGGAAATGAAAGAACAGTTAGTGCTGTAGTTAATGTCTGAAGGTCTTCTGCTACCTGATTCCCTCCTGGTCAGAAGAGTTCAAATGTTTGTTCCATTTGAGCTTCAGATGATTGAATAAGGTGCACCACATCATGGAATAAAAATCTGCTTTACTAGGGGTGCCTGGGTGGCTCAGTGGGTTGAAGCCTCTGCCTTCCGCTCAGGTCATGATCCCAGAGTCTTGAGATCAAGCCCCGCATTGGGCTCTCTGCTCAGCAAGGAGCCTCCCTCCCCGCCCTCCCGCCCCCGCCTCTCTGATCTCAGTCTGTCAAATAAATAAATAAAATCTTAAAAAAATATCTGCTGTACTCAAAGTCCACTGAATTAAATTTTAATCTTATCCAAAACACTCTTACAACAATATCTAGATTAATATTTGACCACAACCACATATCTGAGCACTGTGGTCCAGCCACATTGATATGTAAAATTACCCATGCAATTTCATATTCAGATTATTCATTTCTAGAATATGGTAGCACACTGGTTTTTAGGTATTAATCTCATACCATAAACAGTTTGCTGAATTAATTAGTTCTAGTACTTTTTAAATATATTATTCGGGGTTTTCTATATATAAGATTATGTTATCTGTAAGTATTGATCTTCCTTTCCAGTTTGGATGTCTATTGCTTGTTTAATTTATCTAGCTGCTATTTCCAATACTATGTTGAATAAAAGTGACAAAAGTGAGCACATCCTTAATTTATTTTGTTCTTGATATTAGAATAAAAGATTTCAATCTCTCAGGTTTTCTGGGAAAATGGCAGGATAGGAGGACCCCAAGCTTGTCGTATACCACAGAAACAATTAGATAACCTTCAAAGCAGTGTAAGTAACCCAGAAACTAACCCGAAGACTGGCAGAACAAATGTCATAACTAAAGGTAGAGAAGAGACCACATTGAACAAGGTAAGGAGGGTAATGACTTCTGGGAACAAAACAGACTGTGGTTGTCCACAGTGGGGAGGCAGCTGGTGGCACAGAGAATGGTGGGAAACGGACACTCATACAAGAAAACCCATGGGGAGTATGAATCCCCATAATATTTTACTTTGAAAGCCCAACAGACTGAACCTCACGAGTTTAAAACCAGTGGGACTCAAAGTCTGGAATTTTAAATATTAGTGGGCTCAGCTTTGAGAGCCCAGAGAACTTTAGGAAGCCAAGCCCACATACCTAAAGAACAACACTGCAAACAGCCCCAGCAGATATAGTGCAGACCAAACACCAGTGAAGGAAGACAGGAGGGAATATGATTTCCTCATCTCAGAGCATGGCCCAGAGAGAGGGATCACAGGAACACCATTCCAGGAACAAAGGAGGAGGCAGGTGATGTCTCCCAATCCCAACATAAACAATGGCCTCCTTCAGAAACCAGTGTGGTGCCTACATGCTTACCTACTTACAAAAATCCCCCCCCACCCATGCATCACCTATAATTCACCCTCCAAGCCATGCTCCCCTTAGTCCGTGCACTGTAGACCCCTGACTCAAAACACCAGAAAAAAAAAAAAAAACATGCTAACACCATATATCTTGATCTACATGTTTTGTGGGATCTGGCAGCAATGGTGCAGGTCTCATTTCCCAAGAAGACCAGGACACACTTTGCTAAACCATGGCCCACCCTTACTTAGGAACAAACATTGCCTACAGTAAGCAAAGAGAGCTTCTGCAGATCACTGGACTAAAGGAAAAAAGAGACCAAGACTCAAAAGCAGAGCACACACAACATGTATAAGGAGACACTCCCTGAAGCACCAGATCCCAGGGAATGGGGACACTGCACCACAGGAGCTAACTACAGGACCTCTTTTCCGTAAGACTATTTTCATTAACAGCAGGAGAAGTAGTCAACTTTCCTAACACACAGAAACAGACAGAGAAAAGTTAGACAAAATGAGGATATGGAGGAAAATCTCCCAAATGAAGAATAGGACAAAACCACATCAAGAGACCAAAGCAAAATGGAAATAAGTAATATGCCTGAGAGATGATTTAAAACAATTAACATACAGATATCCAGATAACCTGGGAAAAGAATGGAGGACATCAATGAAACCCACGGAATGGGAGAAGATATTTGCAAATGACAGTACAGACAAAAGGTTGATTTCCAGGATCTATAAAGAACTCCTCAAACTCAACACACACAAAACAGACAATCATATTAAAAAATGGGCAGAAGATATGAACAGACACTTCTCCAATGAAGACATACAAATGACTATCAGACACATGAAAAAATGTTCATCATCACTAGCCATCAGGGAGATTCAAATCAAAACCACATTGAGATACCACCTTCCACCAGTTAGAATGGCCAAAATTAGCAAGACAGGAAACAGCGTGTGTTGGAGAGGATGTGGAGAAAGGGGAACCCTCTTACACTGTTGGTGGGAATGCAAACTGGTGCAGCCCCTTCGGAGAACAGTGTGGAGATTCCTCAGGAAATTAAAAATAGAGCTTCCCTATGACCCTGCAATTGCACTACAGGGTATCTACCCCAAAGATACAGATGTAGTGAAAAGAAGGGCCATCTGTACCCCAATGTTTATAGCAGCCATGGCCACGGTCGCCAAACTGTGGAAAGAACCAAGATGCCCTTCAACGGATGAATGGAGAAGGAAGATGTGGTATATATACAGTATGGAGTATTATGCCTCCATCAGAAAGGACGAATACCCAACTTTTGTAGCAACATGGACAGGACTGGAAGAGATTATGCTGAGTGAAATAAGTCAAGCAGAGAGAGTCAAGTATCATATGGTTTCACTTATTTGTGGAGCATAACAAATGATATAGAGGACAAGGGTAGATGGAGAGGAGAAGGGAGTTGAGGGAAATTGGAAGGGGAGGTGAACCATGAGAGACTATGGACTCTGAAAAACAACCTGAGGGTTTTGAAGGGGCGAGGGGTGGGAGGTTGGGGGAACCAGGTGGTGGGTATTAGGGAGGGCACAGATCGCATGGAGCACTGGGTGTGGTGAAAAAACAATGAAACCTGTTATGCTGAAAATAAATAAGAAATTAAAAAATAAATAAATAAAAAAAAGAAAAAATAAGAAGAGACTCTTTTTAAAAAATATTTTAAATTTAAAGGATTTTATTTAATTATTTGTTGGACAGAGAGAAAGAGAGCACAGACGGGGGAGCTGCAGGCAGAGGGAAAAGCAGTTTCCCACTTATCAGGGAGTCCAATGCAGGACTCCATCCAAGGACACTGGGATCATGACCTGAGCCAAAGACAGATGCTTAACCAACTGAGTCACCCAGATGCCCCTATCAGTGATACTCTTAACACAGAAATTCAAAAAAAGAATGAATCAGAGATAAGGAACACATATAGGAAATAAAAAAAAGTAAATTTTTGTTTGTTTCCTTTTTGCTTCAGAAGTGGAATTTAGCAAATTCATCACTTACATATGACACCTGGTGCTCATCAAAACAACTTCTTTCCTTAATACCCACCACCAATTTAAGAAATCCCCCTACTGCCTCACCTCTACCGCTTCCCAGTTTGTTCTCTGTATTTTAAAGCCATCCACTTCCTGTCCTATTTCAGATTCCAATGAATTATCTGAAAGAATCAAAAGAACCAAAAGAACTAAAAACATGTGCCAAAGAATGAAAGTGCCCTTACCCCTAAAGCTCAGGGATTGGTGTGGACTATATCACAAATGGGTTACTGGACTGGGAAGAGAATACAGACTGATCTCACTGCATGGGCATGAGTGAATGAGTCTACAATTTTCACACCTAGCCTTACTATTTGTGAGGCATCATCAAACCTAAAATCTAGCCAAGATCCTCTCCCATGGGGGTTACTGCTATGACATCAGCAGGTCCTTCTTTCTGTCACTCTATTCTCTAAACAGCAGCGAGATTCACAAATACAAAATATATCATGTCATTTCCTATTTGATACCCTTTGATAATCCATCATTTGTCTCAGTGTAAAATCCAAAAACCCTTACAGGGCTTTCAATGATCTGCAGGAACGAGCTCTTGCTTTCTCTCCAAACTTGTCTCCTTCCTCCATCCCCACATTCCCAAGACTTCTTCTCCTGACATTCACACCGTGCTCCCTGTCTGGGATACCACCTCCATTCTTATTCTCCTCATCTGTAAAGTGTAGATTAAAGTACAACGTAAACATAGAAAGCTTTCTTAACACTCTGTGTTATTTAAGACCTTATTGTTCCATATAGATAAACCAGCTTATACTCTACTGTTTCACAGAAAACATCACAAATAGACATAAATCCATTACTCCTTGGAGAAGTCATTATATATGTCTCTCCTTCAAAACTAGAGGCTCTATTCAGGCCAAATATCCCTTGGCCATTCCTTTACTTTGTGTCTCTGGGCAATCCAAACTGCAGGAAGAGGACTGGTATATATAAAGGGCTTCAAAATATCTGTGGAATTAATGAATGAGACAGTAGGCAGGAGTAGCAGAGGTCTTCTGAACAATGGCTGACTAAAAGAAAGTTTGACTCCTCTCTTCCTGCCTTCTTCCCCACCTATCTGTTCCTTTCCATTTCCTTCTCTTCCTTTTCCTTCATTTTCCCCTCCCCCTTGAGCATGAGCTCTCTCTCTCTCTCTCTCTCTCTCTCTATTTTGTCTTTCTATCCCCTTCTCCCTTTCTCACCTTCCCTCCCCACCCAGACTTCTCCCTCCACTTATGCCTCCTTTCCCTTGTCTTCCTCCTTCCCATGCTCCATTTCTTTCCTAGGATTTAATTAAACTGAAAACATTAAAATGTCTAAGTTCCTGTAGATAAACTTGGGCATTTCAAAAATTCTTTGTTTTTGTCATGAGGAGATAAATTAAGTCAACAATAATTTGTATGTCTTTTCCTTTTTTTTTCATTTATTTATTCCAAAGATATTTAATAGGCACAAGTACCACCAGGACCTGAATCTATAACACCAGTTTCCTATCCGTTCTTCAAAGATATATAACTTTGGCCACATTGTGGGAGGCCGCGCAGTAGCTTGAGAGAGAACCAAACCAGGCCCTGACTCACGCCTCCTTGATTGTACTCAGGTCCCTGTTCGGGCGCCACTTGTCACTGCCAGCACGACAACACGACCAGAGTCGAGAGGATAAGAGGATGGTGAAATGAAGACAAGACGCAAAGAGATGGGGACAGGAGGGGCAAGGTGGATGATGTCCAAGCAGTGCCAGTTTATTCAGAAGAGTGCTCTGGTATAAGTATCGTACAGAGACAATCTCAAGGAAGCAGTGGTCCATTGCATTCTTAGAATAGTTTCCACAGGTTCCCCTTAGAAGGTTTCTTAAGGCTCATGTGCAAACATCCTGACACCAAGAGGGCTGCTTAAAGATGAGTTCCCGATAGATAAGTAGACAGAGAAGGGCCAAAAGGGCATCAGGTGCAATTTATGGCCCCTGCAGGGACAGCAAGTCAAGTTACTGATTCACGGCTTTAGGCCTGCATGTCCTGTTCCAGATAAGCCCCAGAGGGTGGTCGCACAGGATAGCGTGAGACCCATGGCACAGGCCCATTCTCAAGCACGTCAACTTATTAACCACAGGATTGCTTTAACCCTTAGGTTTCAAGGAGGCGCGAGTCAGGGCCTGGTTTGGTTCTCTCTCAAGCTACTGCGCGGCCTCCCACACCACATATGCTTTGTGAACTCAGGAGAAGTTCTCCTGTAAAATCTGAAAATAATGTGTAAAACCGTCACACCCTTGAATCATATGATTAGATTCTCACCAGATGATGAAACTTCCAAAGGACAAAAATGCCCCTAAAGTGATGTTGTAGAGGCAATTTATCTTCTGAGGAGTTGTTGCCAAGAGGCCATGAAGAAACTCTTTTAATTATGGCTTATTCAGGTTTGAATGCTCTGAATCTGTTACTCATATATTCCCAAACTCAATCTATTACATGTTCTGTGCTAATTTTCCTTCCCTGAGAAACAAACAAACAAACAAACAAACAACAACACCAACAAACCCTCCCCTTCACTCTTATTCTGTAGATAAGAGATTTTTCTTTTTTTTTTTTTTTCATTTCTTTTCTAACAGCCCCTTTGAATTCTTGGCTCCTCAAACTGTAGATAACAGGGTTCAGCAGTGGGATAACCACAGCGTAGAAGACAGAAATGATCTTGTTGATTTAAGATAACAGGTGGTCATTGGGTCGAACATACATGGAGATCATGATCCCATAGTAGATTGTGACAACAGCCAAATGGGAGCCACATGTGGAAAAGGTCTTCATCCATCCAGATGCTGAAGTGATTCTCAGTATGGTAGATACAATGAAAACATAAGACACAAGTGTAAGAAGAAAACAAATGCCTCGCACTGCAACTGACAGGATGAAGATGACCATCCTGGTGAGATACACATTGGAACATGAGAGCTGCATGAGGGAGAGAGGTCACAGAAGGTATGATTGATCTGATTAGGACCACAGAAATCCAACTTGGAAATCATTAGGGAGGGCTAAAATCCTGTGTCAACACCTGTCAACCAGGAGTCTGCCACCAACCTGGTGCAGATCTCAGGACTCATCAGGAAAGAGTAGTGGAGTGGGCTGCAGATGGCCAGGTATCGGTCATAGGCCATCATGGCCAGAAGGAAGCACTCGGTAGCTCCAAAGAACACAAAGAAGTAAAGCTGTGTCATACAGGTAGGGAAGGAGATGGGTTGGCTGTGAGAGAACAGGTTGGCTAGGAGAAGGGGCACGGTGGTGGATGTATACCAGATCTCCAGAAAGAAGAGGTATTTGAGAAATACATACATGGATGAGTGCAGCCTCTGGTTTTGGCTCACCACTGCAACAATGACAACATTTCCTGTGACTGTGAGAAAGTAGACGAACAGGAAGATGGCAAAGAACAGTGTCCGCCATCCAAGAATGTTATGGAATAATAGCAGCTGATATTCAGTGCACTGGACACATTTGGGGTTTTCATTGCCTGTGGAAGGAAAAACACTATACACCAGCCATCCAAATATTTGTAGCTCTTGATGTTTAGCAGTTCAGAGACTATTTTTTTAATAGATAGATCTTTGTGTACAACACTTTATAGGAAAAAAATGCATACTTTCACCTTGGTTTTATAAGAAAATATTTAGATATCAGAAGCTGAAAGTGGATGTTAGATCTTGGAAAGAACGTCAGCAACTCCACTTATGTTCTCTGAAATTTAGAAGTCTCAAGTCTAAATATTTTTTTAAAAAATATTTCTCAAATGGAAACCAAGTTTGGAAACAAAGAATAATAACAATTAAAAAAAACCAAGCTTATATGAAATCAATGACTTTTCTTTTCTTACATATGGGCTTTGTCTGATAAACAGTGAGAATATAAAATGTCCTATGACATCTTAGGGTAGTTTATTCATTCTTGTCTCAAATAGTAATTGTGGATACTTTGAGCTCTCTCCCTCTCTCTCTCTCTCTGATGCTTTGTGCTGAGCTAATCTGTACCTCCATTGACATCCTTTCTTGTCCAGTTGGAGACCATGATCTGCCACTGAGCAGGTATCCTGTATACTTTCAACATATCACCTCTTTGTTTTCCTTTCATTTATTTTATTTTATTTTTTATGTTATAAAGAATGTATTATTTATTAGATATTAATTTTTTTTACAATTAGTCTTTTTTTAGTATTTCCTTTTTTAATTTTTTAATAAACATACAATGTATTATTAGCCCCAGGGGTACAAGTCTGTGATTTGCCAGGTTTACACACTTCACAGCACTCACCATAGTACATACCCTCCCAATGTCCATAACCCCACCCCCCTCTCCCGACCCCTCTCCCCCCTGCAGCCCTCAGTTTGTTTTCTGAGATTAAGAGTCTCTTATGGTTTGTCTCCCTCCTGATCCCATCTTGTTTCATTTATTCTTTCATTTATTCTTTTCCTACCTACCTATTCTTTTCATTTATTCTTTTCCTACCCCCCAAGCCTCCCACGTTATATCTCCACTTCCTCATATCAGGGAGATCATATGATAGTTGTCTTTCTCTGATTGACTTATTTTGCTAAGCATAATACCCTCTAGTTCCATCCATGTCATCACAAATGGCAAGATTTCATTACTTTTGATGGCTGCATAGTATTTCATTGTATATATTCATTGTATATATATACCAAATCTTCTTTACCCACTCATCTGTTGATGGACATCTGGGTTTTTCCATAGTTTGGCTATTGCGGACATTGCTGCTATAAACATGCAGGTGCACATGCCCCTTCAGATCACTACATTTGTATCTTTAGGGCAAATACCCAGGAGTGCAATTGCTGGGTCATAGGGTAGCTCTACTTTCTACTTTTTGAGGAATCTCCATGCTGTTTTCCAGAGTGGTTGCACCAACTTGCACTCCCACCAACAGTGTAGGAGGGTTCCCCTTTCTCCACATCCTCGCCAGCATCTGTCATTTAGTCATCAAGTCATTTCCTGACTTGTTAATTCTAGCCATTCTGACTGGTGTGAGGTGGTATCTCATTGTGGTTTTGATTTGTATTTCCCTGATGCCGAGTGATGTGGAGCATTTTTTCATGTGTCTGTTGGCCATCTGGATGTCTTCTTTGCAGAAATGTCTGTTCATGTCTTCTGTCCATTTCTTGATTGGATTATTCTTTGGGTGTTGAGTTTGTTAAACTCTTTATAGATTTTGGACACTAGCCCTTTATCTGATATGTCGTTTGCAAATATCTTCTCCCATTCTGCCAGTTGTCTTTTGGTTATGTTAACTTTTTCCTTTGCTGTGCAAAAGCTTTTGATCTTGATGAAGTCCCAATAGGTCATTTTTGCCCTTTCTTCCCTTGCCTTTGGCAATGTTCCTAGGAAGAAGTTGCTGCAGCTGAGTTCGAAGAGGTTGCTGCCTGTGTTCTCCTCAAGGATTTTGATGGATTCCTTTCTCACATTGAGGTCCTTCATCCATTTTGAGTCTATTTTCATGTGTGGTGTAAGGAAATGGTCCAGTTTCATTTTTCTGCATGTGGCTGTCCAATTTTCCCAGCACCATTTGTTGAAGAGGCTGTCTTTTTTCCATTGGACATTCTTTCCTGCTTTGTTGAAGATTGGTTGACCATGGAGTTGACGGTCTATTTCTGGGCTCTCTATTCTGTTCCATTGATCTATGTGTCTGTTTTTGTGCCAGTACCATGCTATCTTGATGATGACAGCTTTTTAATAGAGCTTGAAGTCCGGAATTGTGATGCCACCAACTCTGGCTTTCTTTTTCAATATTCCTTTAGCTATTCGAGGTCTCTGGTTCCTTTCATTTATTTTAAGAGCTAGTTTTGATTAAAGGCAACATCCACCTGCCACACTTGAGCTTCTCTGCAATAAATTAGATAAGAAACAACACATAATGCTGCTATTTGAATTTGTAACCAATAATCCCAGTGTGTCTTAAGTGCTGTGGAAACTTTCATTCATCTATTTACTCTTCTGCTTTCCCCAGTGACTATTTCATATTGGTTTTTTTTTTCTCTCTTTTGGAAGCCTCCAACACTTCCTTTTCTATCTATACCTTAACCAAAAGACTTACTGCTCTGAAAGGAAAACAAAAACAAAAACAAAACAAAACAAAAATAAACAAACAAAAAAAGTAGAATACTCCAATGGGAATATCCAGATACTAGGGCACCTAAATACCCCACCTACCACCTTCAATTCCTCTGCATGTGCTTCCTACATCTTACTCCAAATTTAAGTCAAACCCCACCACATTTGCTTTAATTTCTACACCCTCCCACATAGTGGAAAGTTTTGCAGACATTACGCTTTCTTACTCCCCTGAATTTACAATAGTCCCTCTCTGCCAGATAATTTCTTCAGTAGGAAACCAGAGTGTTTACCTACCTCTCCCATTAGAGGATGGGAACATGGATGTCTGGGTGGCTTAGTTGGTTAAGCATCTCCCTTATCAGTTCATGATCTCAGGGTCCTGTTATCCAGTCCTGTATTGGGCTTCTTGCTCAGAAGACAGCCAGCTTCTCTCTATGCCTGATACTCCCCTTGCTTGTGCTTGCACAATCTCTCTCTCTCTCTCTCTCTCTCTCTGAAAAATAAATAAGTAAAATATCTCTTTAAATTTTAAAGGTATTTATTTATTTATTTATTTGACAGAGATCACAAGTAAGCAGAGAGGCAGGCAGAGAGAGTGGGGGAGGCAGGCTCCCTGCTAAGCAAAAAGCCCAATGCAGGGCTCTATCCCAGGACCCTAAGATCATAACCTGAACCGAAGGCAGAAACTTAACCCACTGAGCCACTCAGTCGCCACTAGAAAAATCTTAAAAAAAAAAAAAAAGACTGAACATTGTAGTAACTAAGATAGTGGAGGAGTAGGAGGACCCTAAGTTTACCTCACCCTTCAAACACAGCTAAATAAATATCAGTTAATATTGCCAATGCAAGACATCATTCTGAAGACTGAAAGAACAAAATTGCACAGCTAGAGATAGAAAAACTGCCATATTATGGAAGTTAGAAATTGCAGAAATTTGATTTAGAAAAAAAAAATAACTGTGGGTGCTGCAGAGGGGACGGAGTCCTGATCATAAAGGGAGGAGTAAGAGATAGAAAGAGCAAAAGCACATGCACGTGATTACACAAGAAAAAAAAATCCCCAAAATATTGACTGGGAAAAGGAGAAGGGCTGACTATACCAAGTTTTTCTAAGAAGAAGAGTGCAAATTCTGAAATTTTGGATGTTTTTGCCAGTGCCAAGGTCATGTTTGGAGGGCTTGATGGTGCTCTGGTGGGGAAGGAGAGCAGAGACCCAGGAGCAGGAAGATTGTCTGAGGATACCATGGATCACATAAGGAGAAACTATTCCACCACTTGGAGTGCATTTCGGAGTGGTAGCACAACCTCTCTAAGGATAAAGAAAGTAGCAACACCACTGTGATGCCCTGTTCACTAGCACAGGAACAAAGACTCAGCCAAGGGCAGAAAGTTTGGTGCTGGCTCTTTGCTGCACTTTGTTTGAACTGCTGTGTGGTCACAGGAATGATTTCTAGGGCAAAACTGCACTGATCACAGTGCAGAAAGACACTCCCCCAGAGAAACAGTACAGGTTCACACCACACAGGTCTTTAAAATTTGGAGTTATAAAACCCAACCACAAGCTTGAGCTACATGGCAGGTGGACAGCTCAGATACAGGCAGGGTGAAAGCATAGATCTAGTAAAAGCCAAAGAGACAAAATGGATTGATAATTTTCTCTTCTGTGAGGACTTTCTAAAGAGTGGCAGGCTGGATTTCTCAGCTCTGGGTACAAGAGATCTGGGAAATGCATTTTCCTCCCCATCCATCACCACTGATTGACTTCAGTGAACAAAGCAGTGCCACCTGGTAGAGGCCAGAGCTGTTTGCACCAAGCCATGACTTTCTGTGCTGTGTAGGTGCATCTCCCCTAGGGAAAGTCAACCTGAGAATCAGACAGAAACCCAACCCTCAGAACACCACCATAAACCCCTCACACACACCAACTTTATTGATCATAGAGTGTTCCAAAGCTTCAGCTAAGGTGAAATAGGATCTGCTCTCCTTTATTTTATTTATTTAGCTATTTGCCTTTTCTTCATGTAATTGTTACTCTCAGGAGCAGAAACACAACAGAATTTCCTAACAGTCTTACACACACACCCACACACAAAACAAAAACAAAGTGACTCAGACAAAAATGACAAGACAGAGGAGAGGAATTCATCTCAAAAGCAAGAAAATGAAGAAATCATGGCCAGAGATTTAATCAATATGGATATGAGTAAGATGCCTGAACCAGAATTTAAAGGAGTAATAATAAAGATACTAGCTTGGCTTGAGAATAGCAAAGAAGACACTAGAGAATTCCTTATTGAAAGATAAATAAACTAAAAACTACTCAAGCTGATATAAAATGCTATAGCCAAGATGTAAAATCAAACAGATGCAATGAGACTGAGGATGGACAAGCAGAGGAATGAATCAGTGATATAGAGGATAACAATATGGATAATAATCAAGCTGAAAAGAAGAGGGAAAGTAAAGTATTGGATTGCAAATGTAGACTTAGGGAATTCAGTTACTCCTTAGAGCATAATGACATTTTTATCATAGAATTCCCAGAACAAGAAGAGAAAAGAAAAACAGCAGAAGGTTTATTTGAGAAAATTATAGCTGTAAAGTTCTCTAATCTGGGTAAGGAACAGACATCAAAATCCAAGAACCACAGAAAACTTTTATTAGATTAAAACAAAAACAAAACAAAACAAACAAACAAAACAGCCTTCACAGTGGACATGAACAAAAATACATGGACAAGGAAAAAATTCTGAAAGAATCAATGGCGGGAAAAGTCCCTAAACTCCAAGTGAAGACAGATCAAGTTCACAGCAGATCTGTCCAAAGAAACTTAACAGGCCAGAATAGAATGATATAATATAATGAACTTGATGAATGGGAAAAATATGCAGCCATGAATACTTTATACAGCAAGAATGTCCTTCAGAATAGAAGGAGAGACAAAGAGATTCCCAGACAAAGAAAAACTCAAGGGGTTCAGGACTACTAAACCAGTCCTCAAGAAATATTAAAGGGGACCAAGTAGGTATAGGGATAGGAACAAAACTCAACATCATAAAAGTCATATATGGAAGATCTATAGCTAGTATCATCCTCAGTGGGAAAAATTGAGAGCTTTTCTTGTAACGTCAGGATCAAGATGAGCATATCCATTTTCACCATTGCTATTTAACATACTGCTGGAATTTTTAGCCTCATCAATCAGATGACAAAAGGAAATAAAGGCGTTCAAATTTGCAAGGAAGAAAGCAAACTTCTACTGTTTGCAGATGACATGATACTCTATGTAGAAAACCTGAAAATCTCTACAAGAAAATTTGCTAGAACTGATATCCAAATTCAGTAAAGTCACAGGATATAAAATAAATGTACACAAATCTGAAGAATTTCTATACACCAATAAACAAGCAGCAGAAAAAAAATTCAAGGAATTGATATCATTTAAAATTTCATAAAAACCCATAAAATACTTATGAATAAAGCTAACCAAAGAAGTAAAAAACCTGTACTCTGAGAACTATAGAAAACATAGGAAAGTAATTGAAGAAGGCACAAAGAAATGGAAAAATCATTAGATGTTAATGGATTAGAGGAACAAATATTGTTAAAATATCTATAATACTCAAACCAATATACACATTTAATGGAACTCCTATCAAAATACCATGAACACTTTTCACAGAGCTAGAAAAAAACAGTCCTAAACTGTTTATGATCCCACAAAAGACTCAAAGAGCCAAAGCAATCCGGAAAAAGAAAAAAAAAAAAAAAACAAAGTTGGAGTCATCATGATTCAGGATATCAAACTATATTACAAAGTTGCAGTCACCAAGACAGGATGGTACCAGAAAAATAAACAGGCACATATATCAATGGGACATAATAGGAAACCCAGAAATGGACCCCACAAGTATATGGGCAAATAAACTTTGACAAAGCAGAAAAGAAAATCCAATTGGGGCTGGGGGAATATCTTCCACAAATGGTATAAGGGAAAACTGAACAACATGCAGAAGAATGAAACTGAACCACATTCTTACACCACACACACACACACACACACACACACACACACACACACCATTGAAAAAAGTTGAAAGACCTAAATGTGAGACAGGAAACCATGAAAATCCCAGAGGAGAACACAGGCAAGAACCTATTTGACCTCAGCCATAGTAACCCCAAACTAGACACATCAATGGAGGCAGGAGAAACAAAGAAACAAACTAAAAATGAACTATTGGGATTTCATCAAGATAAAGCCTTCTGCACAGTGAAGGGAACAAGAACAAAACTAAAATGTAGTGTAGAGAATAAAAGAAGATATTTGCAAATGGCATATCTGATAAAGGGTTAGTATCCAAAATCTATAAACAAATTGTTAAACTCAGGACCTCAAAAACAAATAATCCAATCAAGAAATGGGCAGAGAAGCTGAATAGAAATTTTTCAGAGAAGGTATCCAAATGGCTAACAGACAGATGAAAAAAATGCTCAACATCCCCCATCATCAGGGAAATACAAATCAAAACGACAATGAGATACCATGTCAGACCTGTCAGAAAGGCTAAAATTAACAACTCAGGAAATAACAGATATTGGCAAGGATGCGGGGAAAGGGGAACCCTCTTACACTGTGGTTGGGAATACAAACTGGTGCAGACACTCTGAAAACAGTATTGAGGTGTGCCTGTGTTGCTCAGTCAGTGAACCTTCTGCCTTTGGGTCCAGTCATGATTCCAAGGTCCTGCGATTGAGTCCCACAACAGTCACCCTGCTCAGCAGAGAGCCTGCTTCTCCCTCTCCCTCTGCCTAAAGTTCTCTCTACTTGTGATCTTTCTCTAGCTCTCCGTCACATACATACATACATACATACATACATACATACATAAATATTACAAAGCTGTGATCATTGTTGCTTCTGTTTCCTTTGCCTTTGGAGACATGTCTTGAAAGAAGTTGCTGTTGCTGATGTCAAAGAGATTACTGTCTATGTTCTCCTCCAGGATTTTGATAGATCTTTTATCCATTTCGAGTTTATCTTTGTGTATGGTGTAAGAGAAAGGCGAGTTTCATTCTTCTACATACAGCTGTTCAATTTTCCCATCACCATTTAATGAAGAGACTGTCTTTTTTCCACTGGATATTTTTTCCTGCTTTGTCAAAGATTATTTGACCATAGAGTTGAGGGTTTATATCTGGGCTCTCTACTCTGTTCCACTGGTCAATGTGACTGTTTTTGTGCCAGTGCCATGTTGTCCTGCTGATCACAGCTTTGTAGTAAAGCTTGAAATCAGGCAACTTTGTTTTGTTTTGTTTTAACATTTCCTTAACAATTCAGGGTCTCTTCTGATTACATACAAATTTTAGGATTGTTTGTTCCAGCTCTTCGAAAACTGCCAGTGGCATTTTGATTGGAATGGCACTGAAAGTATAGATTGCTCTAGGCAGTATAGACATTTTAACAATGTTTATTCTTCCTATCCATGAGCATGGAATGGTCTTCCCTCTTTTTGTGTCTTCTTCGATTTCTTTCATGAGTGTTCTATAGTTCCTGGAGTACAGATCCTTTACCACTTTGGTTAGGTTTATTCCCAGGTATCTTATGGTTCTTGGTGCTATAGTACATGGAATCAATTCTCTAATTTCCCTTTCTGTGTTCTCATTGTTAGTGTATAAGAAAGCAACTGATTTCTGTACATTGACTTTGTATCCTGCCACATTACTGAATTGCTGTATGAATTTTAGTAGTTTGGGGCTGGAGTCTTTTGGGTTTTCCATATAAATTGCCATGTTATCTGTGAAGAGAGATAGATTGACTTCTGTGCCAATTCGGATGTCTTGTATTTCTTTTTGTTGTCTGATTGTTCTTGCTAGACTTCTCATATCATGTTGAACAACAGTAGTGAGAGTGGGCACTTGTCATGTTCCTGATGTCAATGGGAAGGCTGTCTCCAAAAACAAAGGAAACAAAAAGTGAAAGTGAACTTTTGGGACTTCATCAAGATCAAAAGCTTCTAGAAATAGTCAACAAAATAGTCAACACATAGTCAACAAAAAGCCAAGGAAATAGTCAACAAAATAAAGAGGCAATCCACGAAATTGGAGAAGGTATTCACAAATGATGCTGCAGACAAAGGGATGATATCCAATATCTGTAAAGAACTCCTCAACTCAACACCCCAAAACCAGGTAATTATGTCAAAAATGCATAGAAGACATGAAGAGATACTTCTCCAAAAAGACATACAAATGGCTAGCAGACACATGGAAAAAAAATGTCCATCATCATTAGCCATCAGGGAGATTCAAATCAAAACACATTGAGATACCACCTTATATCAGTTAGAAAGGCCAAAATGAACAAGAAAGGAAACAGCAAGTGTTGGAGAGGATGTGGGGAAAGGGGCATCCTCTCACACTGTTGGTGGGAATGCAAGTTGGTGAAGCCACTTTGGATTGAAAATGCAAAGATTCCTCAAAAAAATTAAAAATAGAGCTTCCCTATGACCCTGCAATTGCACTACTGGGAATTTATCCCAACGATACAGATGTAGTGTAAAGAAAGGCCATCTGTACCCCAATGTTCATAGCAGCAGGCCACAACAACCAAACTGTAGAAAGAGATGAGATGCTTTCAACAGATGAATGGATAAAGAAGATGCGGTCCATATAAATCAGACAGGAGATGAAGCATGAGAGACTGGATTCTGAGAAACAAACTGAGGATTTTGGAATGGAGAGGGTGGGGTGATGTGTGAACCTGGTGTTGCGTATTAAGGAGGGCACATATTGCATGAAGCACTGGGTGTTATATATAAACAGTGAATCTTGGAACACTGCATCAAAAACCAATGATGTATTTTATGGCGACTAACATAACACACACACACACAAAATCTGCCTTCAGCTCAGGTCATGTTCCAAGGGACTTGGGATGGAGCCCATCAGGGAACCTGTTTCTTCGTTTCCCTCTGCCTCCTGCTCCCACTGCTTGTACTCTCCCTGTCTTTCTGTCAAATAAATAAATAAAATCTTTTAAAAATTAAAAAAAATACATAAATAACATCCAAATATAGAAGAGTGGAGTAAAACATTCAATAGCTGTAGATGGCATGATAGTGTATATAAAAAACCTGAAAACCTTCACCAAAAAATTGATAGAACTGATACACAAACTGAGTAAAGCCACAGAATACAGAATCAAAATATGGGAATCCGTCACATTGCTATATACCAATAATGTAGTAGCAGAAAGAGAAATCAAGGGATCAATCTATTTAAAATTTTACCAAAACCTTTAAGATACCTAGGAGTAAACCTAACCAAAGAAGTGAAAAGCTTGTATTCTGAGAATTACAAAATACTGATGGAAGAAATCAAAGATGACACAAATAAATGAAGGAAAAAGAAAAAAGAAACACTCCTTACTCATGGATTGAAAGAACAAATATCGTGAAAAGTCTATATTACCCAAAGCAATCTATATATTTAATGCATTTTTTTAGAGTGCTAGCACAAACAATCCTAAAATTTGTATGGAACCAAAAAAGTCCCCAAAGTGCCAAAGCAACTGTGATAAATATAAACAAAGGTAAAGACATCAAAATTCCAGTCTTAAAGTTTTAATAAAAGCTATAGTGATCAAGACCATACTGTAACGGCACAAAAATAGACACATAGATCAATGGAACAGAATAGAAAATCCAGAAATGAACCCACGACTGTAGGGTCAATTAATATTTGACAAAGCAGGGAAGAATATCCATTGGGAAAAAGTCTCAGAAAATGATGTTGGGGAAACAGGACAACTTATAAAATAATGAATCTGAGTCACTTTGCCATACACAAAAATAAATTCAAAATGTATTAAATGTTTAAATATGAAATAAGAAACAATTTAGAAAAAGGAGATCACAGGTTGTAAACCCTTTGATATTGTCCATAGCAATTTATTTCTAGCTATGTCTTCTGAGGAAAGGGACACCAAAGCAAAAGGTAAACTATTGGTACTTCATCAAAATTAAAAGCTTCTGCACAGCAAGGGCAACAATCAACACACCTAAAAGACAACCTATGAAATGAGAGAAGATACTTCCAAATGACATATTTGACAAAAGGTTAGTTTCTGAAATACATAAAGAAGTTATAAAATGTTACACCCACCCAAAGAACAAATAATTCAATTAAAAATGACATACTTGATAAAAGATTATATATATATATATATATATATATATATATATATATATATATATATACACTCAATATCCAAAAATCAAATCCAATTAAAAATTGGTAGTGGTGCCTGGGTGACTCTGTTGGTTGAGTGTCTGACTCTTGATTTGGTTCAGGTCATGATCTCAGGGTTGTGGGATCAAACCCCATGTCAGGCTCTGCTCAATGTGGATTCTGCTTGAGATTCCCTCTCTCCCTCTTCCACTCTCTCCACTCACTTGCCATAAATACACACACACATACACACAGACACACACACACACACACACACACAATCTAAACAAAACAAGGCCAGAAGACATGAATAGACATTTTTCCAAAGAAGACATTGAGATGGTGAGCAGACACATGAGACACATGAGAAGATGCTCGATATCAGGGAAATACAGATCAAAACTACAATGGATGGAGCATCTGGGTGGTAGAGTTGCTTAAGTGTCCGACTCTTGGTTTCAGTTCAGGTCATGATCTTGGGGTTGTGAGATCAAGCCCTGAGTTGGGCTCTATACTCAGTCTGGAATCTGCTTGGGACTCTCTCTCCCTCTCTCTCTACTCCTCCTCACTACTTGCACTCTCTCTCTAAAATAAATAAATAAATAAAATATTTTTTAAAAGATTATCAAATAAATGTAAATAAAATATCTTTATAATATATTAATATATTATATATAATATAATCTTTTTATATATAATCTTTATAAATAAATAAATACAATCTTTTTTTATTAATTTGTTTTCAGTGTAACAGAATTCATTGTTTATAAAATCTTTTAAAAAATATTTTATTTATTTATTTATTAGAGAGAGATCACAAGTAGGTAGAGAGGTAGGCAGAGAAAGAGGGGGAGAAATCAGGCTCCCTTCCAAACACAAAGCCAGATGCAGGGTTCCATCCCAGGACCCCAGGACCATGACCTGAGCCAAAGGCAGAGGCTCAACTCACTGATCCACCCAGGTGACCCATAATAAATCTTAAAAAAACAAAATAAAACGAAACAAAAAAACCCTGCAATGAGATATCACCTCACACCTGTCAGAATGGTTAAAATCAAAAACACAAGAACCAACCAGTGTTGGAATTGATGTCAACAAAGGGGAACCTTCTTACATTTTTGGTGAAAATACAAACTGGTGTGGCCAGTCTGGAAAACACTATGGAGGGTCTGAAGAAAGTTAAGAAACAGAAGTCACATATGATCCAATACTGCACTACTAGCTAATTTCCCAAAGAATTAAAAATATATATATATTTGCCCCAGTGTTTATAGCAACATTATCTACAATAGACAAGCTGTTGTCAGTCGATTAATGGATAAGTTGTGTACACACACACACACACACACACACAGGAACATTGCTCAGAAAAAAGAATGGAATCTTTCTATTTACAACATCATGGATGGGTAGAGTCCCTTATGCTACATGAAATAAATCAGAGAAATACAAATACCTAAGGATTACACTCATGTGGATTTAGGAAACAAACAAAATAAAACAAACAAACAAACAAACAAAGAAACAGATGAAAACCAAGAAACAGACTTTTAACTAAGAGAACAAACTGGTCATCACCAGTGGGGAGATGGGTGTAGTGTTGGATTAAACATATAATGGGCATTAAGGAAGGCAGTTATTGTGATGAGAACAGGGTGTTGTGTGTAAGTGTTTAATTACTAAATTCTAAACATAAACTAATATTATACAGTGTGCTAACTGGAATTTAAATAAACACTTCAAAAGCAAACTAAGGAAGAATAAAAACATAAAAAGGGATTTTGTTGAGACCAGAGAAACTTGTGCAATGTTCAGGTAAACAGGAAGGTTTGTGGAAAGCCTTCAAGTGGTGTTCTGGTAATGGTGTAGAAGTGGCTTTGGTCCTTTTCCCTACTCTTGTTCCTGTTACAACACACCAAATACACCTCCTATCAAATGGAAGAGGAGATAATAAGAGAGACTATAGGGGGAAATGGACATAGAAAGCTTGGTAAAACCCCCATATTTCCTGCATTTCTGAAGCTACCACAGAAGCATGATCAACACAATCACATTTGCCTAGAGAAAAATGGGATGAAACTTGTAAAGAGACTGCACATACAGAGAAGAAGAGATGTTCAGTTTGCCATGGATGCAATGAATGGCTACAGCCATCAAGATGCAGTCAAGTCTGTGGCTACTTGTTTCAGTATCACAAGATCAGGAAAAAGTAATTGCACACTTAGCCTGAAGTAAGTCCAAGGTGATTGTTGGCTGATGTCTCTTCCCTCTCCTTACACCTTTCCCAGTGTGCTCATTTGCCAGGAAAACATGATAAAAGCAGGGATCCAGGTATGGAAAAGGAAGGTGTCCAATCCCCTGGGCTCCAAAATACATTTAAATTATTGAGAACACTTATTGCCTAATGTATCTGGACATGACTTGAGTATGGGTTCCTTTATCAGGAAATTGAAGTTCAAAATATTTTCTAAGATTGTCTGTGGAAAGGTAAATATATAATTATAAATCTCGGCATTCCTTCCTTGTGAATATTTGTATATCCTATATGATGAATTATTACTCCTATCAAAATACTTATGTTAAAAATATTAAATGTTATTACATTTATTACAGTTATAACATCACATCAGTGAACCTACACTGAAGCACAGGATCCCCATTAAAATCAGGACAAAAGATGATGATTATCATTCAAATCTGCTATGGACAATATCCTGGGTATTAAATAATATATATGAATATTAAAAAGCAGAAAAAAAGAAATTAACTATTTAAAATTTTATTTCTTTTCTGTGTAACAGTATTCATTGATTTTGCACCACACCCAGTGCTCCATGCAATCTGTGCCCTCCCTAATACCCACCACTTGATTCCCCCAACCTCCCACCCCCACCCCATCAAAACCCTCAGGTTCTTTTTCAGAGTCCATAGTCTCTCATGGTTCACCTCCCCTTCCAATTTCCCTCAACTCCCTTCTCCACTCCATCTCCCCATGTCCTCCTTGTTATTTCTTATGCTCTACAAATAAGTGAAAACATATATGATAATTGACTCTCTCTGCTTGACGTATTTCACTCAGCATAATCTCTTCCAGTCCCGTCCATGTTGCTACAAAAGTTGGGTATTCGTCCTTTCTGATTGAGACATAATACTCCATAGTGTATGTGGACCACATCTTCCGTATCCATTCATCCGTTGAAGGGCATCTTGGTTCTTTCAAGCTTGGCCACCGTGGCCATTGCTGCTATAAACATTGGGGTACAGATGGCCCTTCTTTTCACTACATCTGTATCTTTGGGGTAAATACCCAGTAGTGCAATTGCAGGGTCATAGGGAATCTCTATTTTCCATTTCTTAAGGAATCTCCACACTGTTCTCCAAAGTGGCTGCACCAGTTTGCATTCCCACCAACAGTGTAAGAGGATTCCCCTTTCTCCACATCTTCTCCAACACATGTTGTTAACTGTCTTGCTAATTTTGGCCATTCTAACTGGTGTAAGGTGGTATCTCAATGTGGTTTTGATTTGAATGTCCCTGAGGGCTACTGATGATGAACATTTTTTCATGTGTCTGAAAGCCATTTGTATGTCATCATTGGAGAAGTGTCTGTTCATGTCTTCTGCCCATTTTTTTACATGATTGTCTGTTTTGTGTGCGTTGAGTTTGAGGAGTTCTTTATAGATCCTGGATATCAACCTTTGGTCTGTACTGTCATTTGCAAATATCTACTCCCATTCCGTGGGTTGCCTCTTCATTTTGTTAACTGTTTCTTTTGCTGTGCAGAAGCTTTTGATCTTGATGAAGTCCCAAAAGTTCATTTTCACTTTTGTTTCCTTTGCCCATGGAGACATATCTTGAAAGAAGTTGCTGTGGCTGATATTGAAGAGGTTACTGCCTATGTTCTCCTCTAGGACTCTGATGGATTCCTGTCTCACGTTGAGGTCTTTTATCCATTTCGAGTTTATCTTTGTGTACGGTGTAAGAGAATGGTTGAGTTTCATTCTTCTACATAGAGCTGTCCAGTTTTCCCAGCACCATTTATTGAAGAGACTGTCTTTTTTCCACTGGATATTTTTTCCTGTTTCGTCAAAGATTATTTGACCATAGAGTTGAGGGTCCATATCTGGGCTCTCTACTCTGTTCCACTGGTCTATGTGCTGTTTTTATGCCAGTACCATGCTGTCTTGGTGATCACAGCTTTGTAGTAAAGATTGAAATCAGGTAACATGATGCCCCCAGTGTTGTTTTTCTTCAACATTTTCTTAGCAATTAGGGTTCTCTTCTGATTCCATACAATTTTTAGGATTATTAGATCCAGCTCTTTGAAAAATACCCATGGAATTTTGATGGGAATGGCACTAAAAGTATAGATTGCTCTAGGCAGTATAGACATTTTAATAATGTTTATTCTTCTGATCCAAGAGCATGGAATGGTCTTCCATCTTTTTGTGTCTTCTTCAATTTCTTTTAGGAGTGTTCTGTAGTTCCTCGAGTACAGATCTTTTACCTCTTTGGTTAGGCTTATTCCGAGGTATCTTATGGTTCTTGGTGCCATAGTAAATGGAATTGATTTTCTAATTTCCCTTTCTGTATTTTCGTTGTTAGTGTACAAGAAAGCCACGGATTTCTGCACATTGTCTTTGTATCCTGCCACGTTACTAATTGCTGTATGCGTTCTAGTAGTTTGGGGATGGAGTCTTTCGGGTTTTCCATATAAAGAATCATGTCATCTGCGAAGAGAGAGAGTTTAACTTCTGCATTGCCAATTTGGATACCTTTTATTTCTCTTTGTTGTCTAATTGCTGTTGCTAGGACTTCTAATACTATGTTGAACAAGAGTGGTGAGAGTGGGCATCCTTGTCATGTTCCTGATCTCAAAGGGAAGGCAGCAAGCTTTTTCCCATTGAGGATTATATTTGCTGTGGGTCTTTCATAGACAGATTTGATGAAGTTCAGGAATGTTCCCTCTATCCCTATTAAAATGCTTTGTAGCCTTTCAATCAGGAACGGGTGCTGGATTTTGTCAAAAGCTTTTTCTGCATCAATTGAGAGGATCATGTGGTTCTTCTCTATTTTCTTATTGATTTGTTCTATCACATTGATTGATCTGCGAATGTTGAACCATGCTTGTAACCCAGGGATGAATCCCACCTGGTCGTGGTGGATAATCTTTTTAATGTGCTGTTGGATCCTGTAAGCTAGGATCTTGTTGAGAGTCTTAGCATCCATATTCATCAGTGATATTGGTGTGAAATTCTCCTTTTTGGTGGGGTCTTTGCCTGGTTTGGGGATCAGGGTAATGCTGGCTTCATAAAAAGAGTCTGGAAGTTTTCCTTCTGCTTCAATTTTTTGAAACAGCTTCAGGAGAATAGGTGTTATTTCTTCTTTGAAAGTTTGGTAGAATTCCCTAGGGAATCCGGCAGGTCTTGGGCTCTTGTTTTTTGGGAGGGTTTTGTTTTTATTTAAATTTTTTTTTTTTTATTTGACAGAGATCACACATAGGCAGAGAGGCAGGCAGAGAGAGAAGAAGGGAAGCAGGCTCCTTGCTGATCAGAGAGCCCGATGTGGGGCTCGATCCCAGGACCCTGAGATCTTGACCTGAGCCGATGGCAGAGGCTTTAACCCACTGAGCCACCCAGGCACCCCTTTTGGGAGGTTTTTTCACTGCCTCAGTCTCGTTACTAGATATCGGTCTATTCAGGTTGTCAATGTCTTCCTGGTTCAATTTTGGGAGTTTATAGTTTTCCAGGAATGCATCCATTTCATCTAGGTTGCTTAGCTTATTGACATATAACTGTTGATAATAACTTGTGATGACTGTTTCTACTTCCTTAGTGTTACTTGTGATCTCTCCATTTTCATTCATAATTTTATTAATTTGAGCTTTCTCTCTTTCCTGTGGATTTGTGTGGCCAATAGTTTATCAATTTTATTGATTCTTTCAAAAAACCAGCTTCTAGTTTCACTAATACATTCTAACATATCTCTGGTTTCTACCTCATTGATCTCTGCTCTAATCTTGATTATTTCCCTTCTTACTTGTGGAGTTGGTTTGATTGATTGTTGATTCTCCAGTTCTTTAAGGTGTAGAGACAGCTGGTGTATTCTGGATTTTTCCATTTTTTTGAGGGAGGCTTGGATGGCTATGTATTTCCCCCTTAGGACCGTCTTTGCTTTATCCCATAGGTTTTGGAGTGAAGTGTCTTCATTCTCATTGGTTTCCATAAATTGTTGAAGTTCTTCTTTGATCTCCTGGTTGATCCGAGCATTCTTAAGCAAGGTGGTCTTTAGCTTCCAGGTGTTTGAGTTCCTTCTGAACTTTTCCTTGTGATGGAGCTCCAGTTTCAAAGCATTGTGATCTGAGAATATGCAGGGAATCATCTCAGTCTTTTGGTATCGGTTGAGCCCTGATCTGTGACCCAGTATGTGGTCTATTCTGGAGAAGGTTCCATGTGCACTTGAGAAGGATGAGTATTCTGTTGTTTTGGGGTGGAATGTTCTGTATATATCTATGAGGTCCATCTGGTACAATGTGTCATTCAATGTTCTTGTTTCTTTTTTGATTTTCTGCTTGGATGTTCTGCTATTAGTGAGTGAGGCATGTTAAGATCTCCTACTATTAATGTATTCATATGCATATGACTCTTTATCTTGATTAATAGTTTTCTTATGTAATTGGCTGCTCCCATATTGGGGGTGTAGATATTTACAATTGTTAGATATCTTGGTGGATAGTTCCTTTAAGAATGATGTAGTGTCCTCTGTATCTCTGACTACTATCTTTAGTTTAAAATCTAATTTATCTGATGTGAGAATCGCTACCCCATCCTTCCTTTGAGGCCCATTGGCATGAACGATGCTTCTCCATCCCTTCACGTTCAGTCTGGGTGTATCTTTAGGTTCAAAATGGGTCTCTTGTAGGCAACATATGGATGGGTCCTGTCATTTTATCCAATCTGCATCCCTGTGCCATTTTATGAGTGCATTTAGGCCTTTCACATTGAGAATGATTATTGATAGATACGTTTTTATTGACATCGTGTTACTTTTGAAGTCTTTCTTTCTTAGATTCTCTCTATATTTCTGTTCAATGCTATTCTTAGGGTTTTTCCTCTTTTATAGAACCCCCCTTCATATTTCCTGCAGTGTGGGCTTGATGGTTGCATAGTCTTTTAAGCCTTGCTGGTCTTGGAAAGTCTTTATCTCTTTTTTATCTCTCCATCCATTTTGAATGGATATCAGTCCTGCTGGATAAAGTATTCTTGGCTGCATGTTCTTCTCATTTAGTGCCCTGAATATATCTTGCCAGCCCTTTCTGGCTTGCCAGGTCTCTGTGGACAGGTTTGACATTATTCTGGTGGGCTTTCCTCTGTACGTAAGGAACCTCTTTGTCCTAGCGCCTTTCAAAAGGTTGTATCTAGAATTATGATTCCTTAGTTTTACTATCAGGTGCCTTGATGTTTTTTTTGAATCTATAATCTTGGGGGGGAGTCCGTTCTGCCTCTAGTATGTGAACGTTAGTTCCATTCATGAGACTGGGAAAATTTTCATGGACAACGTATTCCAGTATATCTTCTAGACTTCTTTCTTTCTCCTTCCCTTCAGGGATTCCAATAATTCTGATGTTGGAACGTTTCATGGCATCTTTTATTTCCCTGATTCTGTTTTCGTGACTTCTAAGCTCTTTGTTCCAGGCTTCCTCCTGATCCTTTCTCTCTATCTGTTTGTCCTCCAGGTCACTAATTCTATCTTCTGTCTCAGTTACCCTAGCTTTTAGAGAATTAAGATTAGATTGGAACTCATTGAGAGCATTGTGAACCTCATCCCTGGTGGCTTTCAGTTCTGCCCTAACATGGTGAACATCATCCCTGGTGGCTTTCAGTTCTGCTCTAAACAGTTCCGTTTGGTCATCCATGGCTTTCTCCAACCTAGGTATTACCTGGATAATTGTTAGCCTGAATTCTCTTTCTAACACATTGTCTATTTCAATAGCCATTAGCTCTGTTGCAGAAGGCCCATCCTCTGTATTTTTCTTCTGTTGGACATTCCTCCTCCTAGTCATTTTGGTGAGAGATGACTGAACGGATGTAGCTGGATGTATCCACTGTGGTGCAGTCAAGGTGTACCCTGGAATGCTTCTGAGCAATCAGGATTCCCCACCCAAATGAGAGAAAAAAGAAAAGAAAAAGAATAAAAAAGAGAGAGAGACAGGAAAAAAAGGGAAGAAAAAAGAGAAGCCTCAGCCCAAAGGGGTCCCAATGTAAGACTTATGAAGTATACAAATAAAAACAGAGAAATAAAAAGACTGATAAATGTATATGACAAGAGAAAAATATATATATATATATATAAAAGCAAAAAAAGGAAGAAACTCGTCAAAAAGAACCCGAAATATAAGGTTTATATACTACCAGGACCAACACAAATACACAGAAACACTGGCAGAAGAAAAAGATGGGAGAGTGGTTATAAATTCTCAGTGTGGGTGCGGAAGGTGGTTTTGATTCATCCTGGATGTATCTTGATATTTTTGTTAAAGGATTCCACTTTCCTAAGATAAAGGGGGATTGAAAATTGGTTTACTTATAGGGATAACATTGATTTGAGAAAGGGGGTTACCTTGAAGTTTAACTCTATATGAATATTAGAAAATAAAAATAAAAAAGGAATAAACTAGACTAAACTAAACTAAAATAAAAAAATATTAAAAAATAGGATAGCAAAACAAAACAGGTGTATGTATCAAAATGTTCAGGTTACAAGGTTATTATGGAATTTGATGTACTGGACATCTCACTGTGATGATCTATAGGTTAAAAAATTATGTATATAAAAAAAAGAACCAGAATAGTGGGAACGAGTTAAAAATAAAAGTTGTATCTGTGAAGTAGTGGTGGTTGTTCTCTTGTAGTTTTTTTTATTTTCTTTCCTGGTTGGTTTTCTCTGGGAGGGGCCTGCCACTTGGGTTTTCAGTCAATGATGTTCCCTGAGTTAAGTCCTCCTGCCCCCCTCAAGGGGGTGGGCTCTGAGGAAACCGTTTTTTTCAGGCTTTTGTTCTCTGGAGGTTTTAATGTTTGTTCACTTCTTTTCTCTCACCTTGCCAGCTTTTGATGGTTTTTGGATGTTTAGAGGAAAGCAAACTGCAGCTGACCTCACTCTTGGAGAGAAGCCTCAGTCTGCTCCCCTGTGGGTGCTGCCAAGCCCATATAAATTTCCCCTTGGCCCCTGGCAGAGCAGGTTCTGAATCGTGGTCCCTGGGGATGCAGGATCTCCCGCTTATATCCAAAACCACGACAGCAGCAGCTGTCTGGGCAGCTCCAGACTGCCAGAGAGGTTTCAAGCAGTGTTCACACACTGAGATTTTCCCACTAGCCTGGGCTGGGTGTGCCTGGTCTCTCAGGGTCTAAGAGAGCCGGGCTTGCATGCATCTCTGCCGGGGGAGGGGGTGTGGGGTGGACACATCTCAGTCTCTGAGAGCATGGCGTGGGTCTGAGAGCACCAGGCTGGGCCTTCGTGCACCTCTCTCCAGGGAGGGTGTGGGGCACACCTGTCTCAGGCTCTGATAGCACTGCGCGTGTCTAAGAGTGCCGGGCTGGGCCTTAGCACACCTCTCTCAGGGGAGGGTGTGTGACGTGCGTGTCTCCAGCTCTGACAGCATGGTGTGGCACTCTGCCCTCTGGAGAGGCTCCCAGTCCCTCACAGGAGCTGGACCCCACACTTTCTCGGGTGCACTGGTGGCTCAGGGGCCAAGACCTGGTTTCTCTGCCACACTCTCTCTGGCTCAGCGCCAGCGGAGGCTGTCCTGGGTCTGGGGACTATAGCCCCTGTCCCTAGCCGCCCCGATTACCACAATTTCCCCCCATGATCATTTGCTCTTTTTGAGTGCTTTCAACCAGACTCCAAGTTAATGCTGGTCCCCAGACACAGGGCACTCTCGTATTGGGGTATTACTTTCCAATCAGTCACCTCTGGTGGCTCCCTCCCCCTTTTGTTTATCTTCTGATATCAGTCCGACGTTCCCACTTCGCTTTACCTGCCCACTGGTGTTTTCTGCCCCTGTAGAGATCCAGACGTGTGTAATTCTGATCTCAGGCTGATTTCATGGGTGATCGGAGTTCTTTGGTAGGTAATCAGCTCACTTTAGGGTACAGGCTGAGAGGACGCCTCTTCCTACTTCCCCGCCATCTTGTCGCTTTCGAAATTAACTTTTTAAACGAGTCTATATTCAATAAAATGCATCTGATGTATTCAAAATAATCATGGTCAACATATCAAATAAACATATTTTCATTAAAATTATGAATAATTTTATCCAAATCATTTAGTAAAATAAACAACAAGGACAGTTGGACAGCCTGCTGAATAGTTGGAAATGGTTTATTGACATATGAAAACATAATTCAACCTCTCTCCAGATCAAAATCTTGAACCACCCCTTGTTTTCTTGTTTTTGTTTTTGTTTGTTTTGTTTTGTTTTGAATCAGTGGATTTTAACATACAACCTTGATATTTGAAGGTTTTTCAGAGCAGGTTGAGGATGCAAGTAAGTATAATTATTCCTGAGAAGATTGTGACACTCTTCATAGGGGAAAAATGTCCTCTGGCTTTTTTTTTTTTTTTTTTTTGCTATTGCCTGGGCAGTGATTCAGATGTCTATGAATTTCCCAATTTTGACCCACTTAGCTTACCTCATTTCTGAAGTTTTCCTTCATCTGGCGTGTTTTCTGAGTCCCCACGGGATATGCCTAAAAAGATAGGTTTTTATTATTTTATATTTATTGCCTATAAATATATAAATTCATTCCTGGCCGCTATGAAGGAGGACTGGATTTATATTTCAGAAAATTAAAATTATAGGGGTATCTGAGTGACAGGGTCAGTTAAATATTCAACTCCTGAGTTTGGCTCAGGTTGTGATCTCAGTGTCATGAAATCAAGCCCCATGTCAGGCTCTCTACTGAGTGTGGAGTCTGATTGAGATTCTCTCTCCTTCTCTCTTTTCTCTTCCCAATTGTGCACTCTCCCTCTCTCTCTCCCTCTGTCTCAAAATATATAAATAACTCTTTAAAAATAAAATCACAGTGAAATATAATTTTTGCTTCAGAGAGCCACTCATTATTACTCAAAGACATTAGGTTTATTCTTCTTGCTTTGAATTTCACTCCTATAATTTATCTCCTAACAAGCATCCACCCTAAAATTTGAACTCACTCAACTCTTAACCCCAGGAATCTGATTACACTTTGTACATTCCATACATATTTACACACTTCATTTCTTATAATACCTTTCTATTATTAATAGTTTGTTGGGGGACACCTGAGTGGCTCAGTCCTTAAGCATCTTCTGCCTTTGGCTCAGGTCATGATCCCAGGGATCAGCCATGCATGGGGCTCCCTGCTCTGTGGGAAGTCTGCTTCTCCCTCTCACACTCCCCCTGTTGTGTTCCTTGCTGTATATCTCACTGTCAAATAAATAAATAAAATCTTTTAAAAAATAATTTGTTGGAATTCTGGACATGGTGACATTGACTTGTTGAAAGAGATGATAACACTTTGGAAGTATTCAGCAGGACTTCTATCTAGGGAGCCAAGGGAACTTAAGGGCTGTCTGTGCTCAGGAGCAATGAAAGTCAGGCCTTCGGTGCTCAAGAAATGGAAAAGCTTAACACACAAAATTTTGCAGTACTTTTGCTTTCAGTTGGAATGTTGCATGATATTTTAAATGTTCTGGGTTGCACTGCTGATTCAAATAATTCAACAGCAAGCCCATATGGAGAATACACTATTACATCTGGATTTGTGTTAAGAATGTCTATTTCAAAGATTCCATTTACTCCAGAATGTCCAGGGCATGATGTTACTTTCAAGTGTACATAAACATGCATATCCCAAAAAGTCAACAATAGGTTAGTTTGCTTTAAAATTTCGTATGCATATAATCTCAAAAAGAGAATGTGTTGCTTTTATAATAAGAAAACAAAACAAAATGTGTGTGTGTGTGTGTGTGTGTGTGTGTGTGTGTGTGTGCATGTAGACCAGTTGTGAATTCACAGTGTGGAGTTAAGGCAGTCTTGTGAGTTAAAGCATTTTGCTCCCTTCCTTTGGGATAGTGTTAGGAAACAAGATGGACCAAGTAGATGGCCCTGAAAAGATTCAATACTTTTTCATGATATATACTCTCAAGGAAGTAAGTTTATAGGAAACATAATTTACAAAATAAGGCCATATATGATAAGCCTATCACTAACATCATACTCAATGGGTAAAAGCTGAAAACTTTCTTGGGTGAATGACT